>JBCNYG010000013.1:14911675-14923139 GCA_039654305.1 Porochilus rendahli | reverse complement strand
CATACGCCTGGCAGCCGTTCCATTTCTTTTACCTCATGTGGACTGACCCAAACATACATCACTATAGATGCTATCAGTTTACACTCAAGAGCTGATCAAAGCCCAAAGTTATCAAAGCAACTCCAAGTCTTCCTGTCTACTATTATTTACCAAACTTAGCCATGAGAAAATTCTTTGGGTTAAAATGTGGCATGTGGGCTGCAGAAACCGATTATACCGAATGCCATTAAGTAAATACTAGTTTCTATTCATGAAAGAATAGAGTGAACGAATATTAATGCTGAATGGGCAATGCACTGGTCTTGTAGCTGCCAGATGATGTGGAAGGCCATGACAAGATTAGATAAAGCTGAGGAATGATGCTTGTACCTTGCTAGGGACCAGCATGCCCTGGGGCAGCTGTTTAACTCCAGAGGTGTGTCGTCACCTATCTTCTGTGCAGTGCTGATTGTCCGAGGCTCCAGCACATGCTCAACCAGATTACCATAGCAGCTTGCGATGTAGAGAGAGTCCACCACAGCCTGGCGAGACTGATCTACAACGAGCAGAGGCATCATTAAATTTATTTAGATAATTCATTATTGCAAACAAGAGGAACAAATGGACCTTAAACTGCATTTGAATCCAGTTTGAGATAAACAGAATTTGTCTCAGGGAACAATAACGGGACTCCAAGAGTCATGTGAATGCTGCTTATTTACTCTACATAACTGTATACAAGTTGTGCATTGTTTGTGTCCAGCTCTGACCTTTTTCTCTCTTCATGTTAGGGTTTGTGAGGAACCAAGAGCGCGAAGATGCAAACACAGCAGCTACACAGAACTCTCCTCCAATCGACTTGCTAGGAGAGATCTGGGGTGGAGGCTTGGCTTTACTAAAGGAGGAAACACACACAGCAATGAGTTGCAGAAGAAAGAGAAACAAAGGATAACAGACAGAGAGAGAGAGAGAAAGAGAGAGAGAAACAAAGGATAACAGAGAAAAAGAGAAAAAAAAACAAAGGATAACAAAAAGAGAGTGAGAGACACTGACAGCCAGAGAGAGAGCGAGAGAGAGAAAGAGGGAAAGAGAGAGAGAGAGAGAGAGAGAGAGAGAGAAAGAGAAAGAGAGAGAGATAGAGAGAGAGAGAATGGCTTCTGCTTTAGGACATCTGAGGTCCAGAGTCAATGCAACCTGGAAACTCAAAGCCACATCAGTGAAATGAAAATACAAGTTGGGTGGCATAAATCAATCCATTATTCCACACAAATGAATGATGTACTTCAAATGCTACAAATCATTCAAGAGCATCTTACACCCCAGAACAAAACAACAACACACCAACTTTTGCTTTACATACAGCTGGGAAGTACATAAAAAAAATCACATTCACAAAAAAATGAGCATGTGATGGTAAAAGTTTAATGTAATTAATTATACAAAGTAGTCCAGTACCACCTAAACACTGATCTTTCCAAGAAATAGTCAACAAAAAAAAGTAAACAAAAGTAAACTCCCAAATTGTGTTTGTATTTTTTTATTTATGCCACTGGGTAGTGAAGGTTTTGTGTTTTCCAGGTTCTGCATCCATCCATCTGCAAGTTTGTCCTAGATTCTCATTAGATTCATACATACGGATATAAGCTTTACAAATGAGTAAGAAATACTTTGTATTTTCTGGTGGGTGACGTCCCAGCTAGTTCCGCATTGTATTAGCATACAGTGTGCCGTAATATTCGCCATTTCATACCATTTAACAACTTTGTCTCTTATGGGGAAATCAACTCTAATTTGTTGAATAATAAAATAAAAGGTATAATCTACATAAATTAATTCTTCAATATGAGATTATATTAATATTTACATATTTAATCTCAAAATATAGAGCATTATCATAACTGCACTTCAATATTCTCACATAAGGAAGACATAAGCATAAAATAATAATAATAATAATAATAATAATAGATAATGATAATAATAAAATAAAACCTACTAATAAAGTAACCTAGCTTGTGTTCTGCAGCTCCAAAAAGCTTCTCATACATGCTGATAAAATGTAGCCAGTCACATAATTGCTTTCATTTGCTTATAAATCTGCTTCAAATGGAGGCTGAGCAGCTGTCTGTGCACATCTCAATCTAGATCATGCCTTTAAAAGAATTTATTAGAGGCTATAGAATTATTATACATGGCACAACTGGGTTGATGAAACCTAACACAGAAACTTCCTAACTTCAACTGTAAAATCCTGCCATGTAAGAGTCTCAGCACCAGGAGACAACTACACTCTCAGTACATCAAAGAATAAAGCTTGGAAAGCACGGTTAAAAAAGGTTTCATATAATCTGGACCTGTGATAGGTCTGTGCTCTTCTTCATGTCGTTACTAATCAGTATACATTAAAAAGAAGTAAACATGCATTAACTGTGTTTTTGTATAAAAAAATTTTATGATGTGCATTACTGTTGGATTAAGTGAAAACAATGCTGCAGGTGTTACACATATTAATATTTTATACTCAGGCTAGTCTGACAGCTAATGTGGACAGATTGTCCAGTAGTTGAACTTTCGCATTCTGCCCTGCACGACACACTGCTAGGTGCTGAGTGACCTGTTGCGGTGCTCAACTCTCACTATTTCACTTCCTCTAAAGCTGTCAGCAAGTCGTAAATTACTCTTAGGATGAGGAGTGATGATGACGTCTTTGTTTAGCTAGCACCACGCATGGGATGAGGTCTACGGTGCAGAAAAGGGGCTGCTACTGATGTATATTTATTAGTGTTGTATAAGTGAAGAGTTAAATAACCTAAAAAAACACACACACATACACACACACAAAAAAAAACACACATTCACTTTTCCATATGTCTTCCTCTTCTCAGGGTCCATCTGATGATGACGATGGTCTTGTATATGATCATGATAGTGATAGGTGTATGACTAAAACCCTGTTCACAGATAGAACTCTAACAGAAATCCTTAAAGTGGAGGAATTAAAAAAAGTGTCTAAATAATCATGGATTTCCCCTCTTTACAAGAAGTCCAGTCTAAATAATTTCCTAAAGGCCTACAAAAAGTCACACTAAAACATTTAAAAAGCCCAAGTTTTAATTGTAATACTTTTCCCAGAGAAAAAAATCCCTTATTAAGACATCATTATTCACATTTAAAAAAACAAGCGATGATCATTGGGACCCCTGGAGATAATAGAGAACGCAGTGTAACTGAGGCATGTTTCTCCATTTCAATAGTCCATCTGTGAGTTGAATGGAGTGTATAGCAGCTTTCTAACCCTCTTTACTAATCTCCCAAGGGGTGCCAATATTCATGCAAAGCACTGTAACCTGTGAGCTTCAAAGGCATCTAGGAGGCATTTTAAAATACAAATGAGGTGAATTTTTTGGGGTTTAAACTTCTTGACATGTTGGTCTTGAGTCAGGAGGTTAACAGTCTCTTACATTACCAGTAATACCACCAGATCCCTGTCTGACTCAGAGAGATGCCCTAGCAGTTTAATCTATTCTGTCCAGCTCTCTCCTCCTCCTCTGTACACTCTTCTTAATAAGAGAACGTTCCAAAGCTCCAACGTGCATGTTAACACTGCTGCAGCCAGAACAATCATGCTGTTCATATTGTACACTACTAATTAGCAAAGTCTCTGCCTCATACATAAACTGCACAACTGAGATAGGTAGCTGCACTGAATTCTGGGACTACAAGTCCAATGTTTGACGTCTCTACAACTTTTACTTGGAGATCCCAGTAACATGCTATAGAACGTCTGTGGATAATGGTGAGTGAGAAACAAAACGCTTGCTCTGTTTTTTGGGGCAAACAGTGAACCAATATATAAGTTAATATATAAATTAAAATAAGGAAAATCCTGGTAAAACCTCTATGTTTAAGGGTGTTATCCTCCTTTAAGCTTCAAGACCCAGTATTTTCTCCGCTAGTATTAGAAATAAAACCTGAATCCAGAACAACATCAAGTCCTAAATGTCACAGGAGCCCCATCACCTCACTCTTCCTTGCTGAGAGCTTTCAATAAAATCTGGAAATAACATTATTCTTTGGAACATGTCTTAATGTAGAAATGGCAACCTTTGAATATAAAACAGCCTATTATTAAGAGAACGAAAGCGGCGTATGGCGCTGGACAGAACTGCACAGCAGGTCTGGCTACGATTCTGAGCCCGGGCAACTAAGAAGCATCTTGCCAGTGAGGTTTTAAGGAAAACTCTTTGAAGAGGCTTTGGTCAGTGGCAGCTGCCAGCAGAGCCAGATCACAGCTTGGTTCACAATGTTCTGGTTCTTTAAGTAAAACAACCGCTGGCATTGATCTGCCTGCGTTTTAAATCACTCTTCCTCTTCCTCTCACTCTAAGTGGCTTGAAAGTGTTGGGGTTTTAGCTCTCATGACACACAACACAGGCTGCAGCGATTCCGCAGACCATGTGCACGTGTGGCTTGTTCAGAATAAATATTGGCAGCGAAAACATTCTGCGAAAAAATGTAACCCAATATCAATGAAATATAAAAAATAAACATATTTAGTGTGCCGCTGTAGAAAGAAAGATGAATGGTCATGAACAGGGTCCAATTTTCTTTCTTCAGCTTCTCGTACTTTCCTTTTTCTTTGCTTTGGATTTCCTTCGCCGTTCCCTAACGCTCAGACTCTGATAGGGATTTTTTCCCCCCTTCCTGTCTTACTAATTCACTGAAAAGACTCCTCGCATGTCATTTCCACTTTTAATTTAACAAATGAGGCCTCTTGACTTGAGCTAATAGCTTTTCCTCAAGGGCATAATTCAATCTGTAATGTCCACGATCAAAGTCCCCGTGCATTAGAGTCTGGGAACAGGCAGGGCGCCATCGAGGACCAAAAGCAGCCGCCATTTATTTTCAGGGCCTGTAGTAAACAAATATGACACAGCTCTAGATCCTCTACAAAAAGTCACAGGGCTGCAGTGGCTGTGGGAGGAACGGCGTAGATCAGGAGGGTCGGTATTACAGTGTGCTTGAAGGAGCCCTGCAGCATGTGGCAATGTCCTTCACTATCGTTTTTATTGTTTTACAGCAGTCTTTTCCCCAAACACAGGCAGAGCACATGGCTGCGGTACACAATGTGCTAATGGTGGCCACTTGAGTGCTTTTTTCCGCCGTAAACAGCGCAGCCGTGCATCAAACGCTGAGGCAAGAACGAGGGCTTTTCTCCTCCATTTCCATCGTTCCACCTCATCACAACACCACTGAGAAAGCCACTCTCATTCCTGTGCGACTTTTCTTTCCGCGATGAAACAGCCACTGATGCAAGTTCCGCAAGCCTGGAGTGCAGCAAGATTTAACTGAACGATGAGCTCATGCGGTTGTGTTATAATGGTTTGGGGCTCTAACCACACTCCTACCCGTGGAAAGCATGAATGGATCAGCGTTAAAGCCGAAGGAATAATCTTTTGAATACATGCATCATCAAAGGACACGTCAAAGATTTTTATCACAAGGCAAGCTGAAGTTCGGCTTCATTGGCTTCACAGTCCAACCTTTGTCATGTGATCCCCTGGACCATTTCAAGAGTTATTTCATTCAATTAAAAGAAACTCAAGAAAAAGAGCTGGGTAAATGAAATGCAGGAAAGGGAATGGTACTGGTGCATCTTGCATTAACAACTCATTAGGAAGGAAACCATTAAGGGTATTACAGTTTCTCATGACAAAACATCTCTGCCTTTTCAAAGCAAAGAAACAGGGGGGAAAAAAAGCAGAAGAGGAGGAGGACTTGAGCCTAAGGTGGAGCTCTCATTCCCAGACCAAGTGGAAGGCAGCACATGCTTTTTATTCAGAAGCAGAATCGAGGCGGATCAAAAAACTTAACAAGACCATCTAGTGGAGGTTTTCTTCCTGAAACAGCCTGAGATTCTTTGCAAACAGCCCAGTTAAATCAGACCATTCATAAATCTAGATTATCGACCATCTACACACCGACTACAAACATTTCCAGAAAATATGGAGCAGCGTGTGTAGATGTGCATGTAATTAATCTGCATTGGTCGCACACTCACACGGGGTTGGCTGTTTTTGGGGGGTTTTCGCAGGTGTGGGTGATAAGATTCATGCAATGAAGTGATGTCAGGTTTTTAATCTGAGTATTAAATGCTTTAAGCATGACTGCACACCATGATTCAAAGTATAATCATTGGCCTTGTTAGAATCAGACATAAAAAGGTACTATAAATAAAAAATTTTAGTGCTGCTGCAGAGAAATATGCATATTAATAAAAATGTTGAAAGCTTTTTTTGTAATAAAGTGAAGCATATTATTGGGCCTCATAAGAACCATGCAGGACAGATGTGTTAGTAAACGGGACATCTAAACAATTTATGTAAACTCAAGGCATTCAACAGTCATTTTCAGAATGCGCATAGTAGAGACTAGTTATAAGAGTTGTGTTTTGTTTTTCTTTAGTTTAAAACGCTATAAACTTAATAATGACTTGACATGATTTTATACCTTACTACAAACAGCAATGCTATTGTGTAACAATAATATAACATCTCTGACTGCAAAGTGGCTTAAAATATAGTCCATCCATATTCTTCCGCTTATCTGAGGTTGAGCCATGGAGGCAACAGGTCTGGGAGGGAAAGTCAGATATCTCTCATCCTAGCGACACTCTCTAGTTCTTCTTGGTGGTGCCGGGGTGTTCCCAGGCCAGTCGGGATATATAATCCCTCTGGCGAGTTCTGGGTCTACCCGCGGCCTCCTCCCAGTCGGACATGCCCGGAAAAGGGAGGAGAGAAGGCATTCTAATCGGACAGCCGAAGCACCTCAGCTGACTCCTTTTGATGCGGAGGAGCAGCGGCTCAAATTGGAGCTTTTCAACCTGGTTCTGAGCCTGAAGGATATACATTGCAGCTGTTTGTATCCACAATCTCATTCTTTCAGTCACTACCCAAATCTCATGAACACAGATGAGGGTTGGAATGCAGATAGACCAGTAAATCGAAATCTTTCAGCCCCTTCTTCACCATAACAGCCCGTTGCAGGGTGCTGAAGCCGCACTGACTCATCTGTCCATTATGATAAAGTATAATAATTATGGTTAAGTCTTCTCTATATATCTTCTTTTTATAAGGCCAGTGTGAGGTGTGCTCTTGCAGGTTTGTCAAGGCTGACTTCATTTTTTTGGAAGCCTTAGCATGTCAGGCCCTGGAAAGAAAGCATGCTTTCCAAACGTGTGACCTGTAACTGTAGGTGATCCTGCATTTATAGCTTCTGTTATACGTTACCACTCTTTCATTTTAGCAAATCCATTACTTCTGCTGTCCACACTAATAAAAATGAGCCCTTTTCTTCTTGTAAACTTTTTCCCTTCACCATCAAATCCATTATTCTGAATGAAACGTAGGAGTAGTAGGGCCTGGATTATGCAAATCTGCACAAACATAGCTTCAATTGATTCTTTGCAAGAAGGCTGGTTTCACAATTTTGTATCTTGCTTTGGCTCATTGATACTAACACTGCTTTCTCAAAAAGTACAAGGGATTTACGGATATTATTACCAGCATGTTCTTTCATGAAGCCCATCATGTTTTCGCCACAAACCTGAGATTAGGTTCAGTTTTTCTTCCTGGCTCTAAGTAACAAGTGTTTGCTTTCTCTTATAACACAGCAATTTGGGAAGGATTACAGTGCTGTGTTTATTTATGAATACGTCCTAGGTTTTAGGTCATTTTATTAGTTTTGGATCATTTTTTATTGTGAAAGGTTTGTAAAACCTATTACCCCTTACATTATAGCAGCTATAAAAACTCTTTCCCTCACTACTCCTTAAAAAACAACCAAAGAAGCAAAAAGCATGAAGTCTCTGCTTGGAAGATTTTCCCATGGCTTACTGACCGTCACAAACACTGATACCTGAGAACCCTAAATTAACATTTCCTTAAAGCTGACTCACACATACGCGATCTTGTCCAAACTTACAAGCAAATTTTATTTCGAAAAACCAACCAAAAACGACGTTGCAATATATCCCGGCTGTATTGCTTACGGATGAGTCGGCTTTTAGGAACAAACCTCAACCCCGTCAATGATTACACAAGATTTGGATCACTTTATAATTCAATAAATTTATTACTGTGTATTTTAACGAATGCCTATAAATAAGAAATTAAATAAACCCTGTAGCTGGAACTACGGTTGGCTTCACGGTTACAGAAAATCAATCAACACCTTCTAACCAATCAGAAGAATTCAACACTACTACAGTGTAATTACAACAAACAAAAGGAAAACACTGTGCATGACTGCCTCAGCCATCACTCTTCCCCTCCACTGGGA
This sequence comes from Porochilus rendahli, assembly GCA_039654305.1. Classification (NCBI taxonomy): domain Eukaryota; kingdom Metazoa; phylum Chordata; class Actinopteri; order Siluriformes; family Plotosidae; genus Porochilus; species Porochilus rendahli. The sequence continues at coordinate 14,914,821 of JBCNYG010000013.1, read as the reverse complement.
AGCTCAGTTTTTCAAGTCGCCAGGTCTTAGAAATCACAAATTAAGATGAATCGGAGCACAAAGATGATGCGGTTGACTAAACAATCATTGTCCTTCAGTCCAAACAAGATAAATGAAGCAAGCAATGGATAAGTAATTGTGGGAAACTGGCCTGAAGTCAAGCACTGCACAAGTGAAGCTCTGTGAGGTTCCTAACCGTCTTCACACGCAGACACACACTCTCCACGGTCACATGAACACACTGACTAGACTCAGACTCACATGAGGCAAATCTATATTTTGATGAGGGAAAAATGCTTTTTCTGTTTGTTTTTTGCTTTAAAAATGCAACTAAAATGGAATTATTTTACTACAAGTAAAACTGATTTTAAATATTCAGACTGTATTTGTATGCAGTTACATTAAGGATCCTATTTGTCCCTGACGTTACATGCTACTGACGTGAATTGTCAGCTCTCATAAAATAATACGTAGTGAAGCACAGTGAGAAAGAGAATGAAGCATATTGAATGCAATCACAGGTTTCTAGAGGGGAAAAAAACAACTCATAACATCAAGCTAAAATATCAAATAAATGAAATGAATGCAGCTGGTCACGGGAGAGAATACAAAGTGAAGCATGCTGGGAATGAACTGGAAAAAACTCACCATGGAGTTTTAATGGAAAAACATCCTGCCCCAAAGAGGTAGGGTCTTCATGACGGGAGAGATACACACACATACATGAAAAAACCATTAATGTCCAATTCATTTGATCAAAAACATTCAGCACACAAGCATCACAAAAACAATTAGTGAGGAAATCACAAAAAACAATCAGGAGCTGGCTGGCTTCTTTCTCTCACTTTTTTAAAATTCCTGGTTCATTTTTTCAACAGCATTAAAATATATAATAAAAAGGTTAAATGTCTTTTTAGGACTCAGCAGGATTACAAGGACAAAATATCATCTGCTAACAGCAAAATAAAACAACATGATTTCCTAAAAGCATCGAGAACCTAGAACCCAAGTCAGCTGACGTTTTTATTTATTTTCTGTCCAAAGTTCTTTGTAGCATTGGAAGCATTTCCTCTGATTATTATGGGTGTTGAAACAATATAAAATGTGGCATGGTCTTTTCCAGCTTTCAAAAGTCCAGTTCATCAAATTCCTGTTTTTGAAGCCCGTCCGCTTCCAGGATTAGCCTAGCTGTAGCCGTTGTGCATTCCGAGTTGCTTTTCAAGACAATTGTAAAGAGTGGTTATTTGAGCTCCCGTTGACTTCACATCACCTTAAACTATTCTGCCCATATCCCTTTAACCTCTCTCGTAAGACCTCGGCAAGGAGTTTGTGCCTGCAGAACAGTCTCTCCCAGGGTGGGATTATATTTTTTGATTTTTGCATCTTGTGTAAACTCTAGAGCAACCCTCTTCCTGTGGGTCTATCTTCCTGCAGGCTTTATCTCCAAACAAAATCTAACGCACTTCTTTCAGCTGATCAGTGAGCAGGTGTACAGTGTTCCTAATAAAGTCCTTGAGTATATTTATCCATGAACAGTTAATTATGTACACTGCTCTACTGTGTAAAACCCATCACTATTATCACTCTCCAAAAAACCCAAACAACCAGAGAGTTTAAATCTGCTTCTTATTGAAAACCGGTTTCAGAACAGCTGCTAACATACCACGTGTGCTTCGCTGATCGACTCAACATGGTGAGGGATGGCAGCAGCACGCAGTTGTTAGAGATGAGTCGGCTTACATGGGCCTTTGCATGTTTTGATTTATGACCTGATTCACAGTGACACCGAGCCACAAGCTGACAGATGACAGCATTACACAGGTACGTGATCAGTCCAACCGGTTGCAGAACTGGTCCTCATTTACCTCCTTTCCTAAGTGAAGTACTTCAGCCAAACTGCTTCAGTAAAAGTCCAGCTGTGCTAACGGAAAAGGCAGTGTGGGTTTTGCTGGTCCCCATGGAAGCGCCTGCGGCTTAGGTTAAATGTTCATGGTGATAACACAAGTGATGGTTTTGAAAGAGGTGGAATAATAAATACTGCCTGACGTTCAGAATTTAAACGGAAATGCTCAAACGATTTCATGTCTATTTTGAAAAGAACAAAAAATAACTCCCCCCCCCCATAATGTTACGGTCTTGGAACCAGTTGGCTTTTTTGAAATAAATAGGTAGACAGACAAAAGAAAGAAACAAACAAACAAATAAGAGACTTAAGAATTTTGCTGTAAATACAAAATAAATCTCAGACGGTGGAGGAGTAATGTGCACATCTAACTAGTTTGTGTTAACCGCTATGCACACAGGAACAGTTTTATCACACTCTGGCTATTTAACTGATAGCACTAAGCCCCGCCTTGACTATTTTCATTGGCTGTTATGTATACCCAATCATGGTTACTACAGCCTCCCAGGGCTCAATCTGATTGGATGCAGTCAGAGAGAGCGTCAGAGGGGGGGTTGTGGGCGGGGTTTGGAGGGGAATGACCCTGGGAAGAAATATTGCTTTCCTAACTATTCACTATGACCAAAAAGTGCATTACGGTACTCAGCACACACCAGGATATACCTTTGAAGACTTAACCGTAGCCCCCTGAATATTCATTTGGACGACACTGTCTGAACAGAGCACTGTGTAGTAAATATGGTGTGGTTTGGACAAATAAAACTAAACATTAGCAGTGCAGCTGAAATAAAACATCAGTCAATACTGCAATGATTTTACAGAAATTATTAACGCAAATTTGATTTGTGTCTGGAGGTCTCATGCATTGTGCATGAAATGACATGCTACCTGTAGGTGAGGTGAGAGTGATGATCCACTACTGCCCAGCTAATTGAAGACATTATTTCTGCACCATTATTTCAATAGCAATTGGACCATGTAAAATAACGACAGGATTTATACAAAGTGATATGACATTAAAACAAAATACTGAGAAACTAGTCTGCAGTTTGTAACGTTATTACTCCGTAGACTCCAAGCATAGGATGCTACAAGAATGCTTGGTCATAATAAACACAATAAATTTTGGCCAAAATAGGATTTCTATGGTTTTCTAGGTTTTAATGTGTGTACATATATATGTGTGTGTGTGTGTGTATAAAAAAATTATAATAACAATGGTAAGTATATAAGCCTAAAATTT
>JBCNYG010000013.1:14825869-14836648 GCA_039654305.1 Porochilus rendahli | reverse complement strand
CCGATCTGGATTGAACTTGATGTGCTGGAAGCAGGAACTGGGTGCATGTGTGGAAAGTGATGGCACCAGAATCTACTACAGAAAGAATGCAGGCTGGAGGAGGCAGTGAGAAGCTCAGGGCAGTGTTTTGCTGGGAAGCCTTGAGTCCTTCAACTTTACGTGGATGTTACTATGACATGAACCACCTAAATAAATAGTGTTGCAGACCAAGCACACTGCTTCATGGCAACTGTGTTCACTAATTGCAGAGGCTGTTTTTCAGCAAGACAAATTTACCCTGCCACACTGTAGACTTTATTTGAGGCAATGGATTGAGCAGCGTGACAAAGAGCTCAAGGTGTTAAATCGGCCTTAAAGTCGAACTGAGCATATGAGGGATGTGCTATACAAAAAAGTCTGATTCATGGAGGACTTACCTCATAATTTACAAGACTTAAAGGATCTGCTGCTAACGTCTCGTTGCCAGACACCACAGCACACCTTCAGAGGTCTTGATGGCTTAGAGCACAATATTAGGCCGGTGGTATTCATCTTATGGTTGCTTAGCAGATATAAGTGGCATGCCACTGCATCACTCTTAACTAGCAAGTGATTGGACAGCAAAAAGCTAGTGGATGCAACAGAATTCAGTTATGAAATGTTTAAAATATACATAAACCAAGGGAAAGCAAATGAAAAGAGGCTAATGCTAGAATTAGAATTCGAGGACACACTACCTGTAGTAATTTTGTAAGTTGGAAGACTTCAACACAAGAGCGTATCTAATATTCCTGATATTCACTTTTCTGCCAATTGAAGATAAACTCAAATGAGAATGATTAAACGGTGTTGATGGGGGGGTGGGTGTGATCAGTTCTGGGTGTGAGGGGATAATTCGGCTCAAGCAGTTTAAAAGCATCGCTTCCACAATCCTCTTAAACCCCTGTCTTTTAAACACTCAAGAGATTTACCATTTAATACACTTTAGAAGGGATATCGCACGTCAAAGGTTTAAAATGAAAAGTACAGCTTAACATGACAACAGGTTTTTCAGTAAATCTCTGTAAAAATAGATGTTTGGTGTAATTAATAACCAAGCATTAGGTGCCAGCAGGATTTTACATGCCTAATGCCTACACATATAATTATCTCTGCCCAATGCACGTCATACTGGGGAAGGACAATTAGAGGCATCCTAAAAACACCTCGGATCCCTATGATAACATTGTGCTTTGTGTGACTCCCAGCGTACTGGGGGATATTTGAATAGGAGTTGTTGTTGCGCTGAGCATCTGGCTCAGTACTGAAGTTCTACAGTACAGAAGGCAGATAGTGAATGAAGTGCTGGTGAACTGCAAGTGTCCAAGTGCCAGAGAATAGTCCAAAAAGCCAGAACCTATGGCCAGACAGAGGAGAGGAGAGGACCAGAAGCTAAGCCTCCACAGGTCCCAAACTCTGAAACAGACCCAACTCTAATATCCGTAATGACGGAGGACTACATTAGCGGAAAACCATGCCCACATCCTCTCTAAAGAGCTGTGGTAAGTTGGGGAAAGGAACTATTGGGAGGGTACTGCTTTCTGCCTGCCCAACAATTTAATTTCTCCACATGTCAAAGAACAAAAGCAGGCTGTATAAACGCTGAACTTTTAACCTCCCAAAAATGGCAACACCCCAAACTATTAAAACCTCCTTTTTATACATGTTTACGGCAGAAGAGTAAATCTCTTAAATAGGCAAATACCATAAAAACACCAAAGTGCACCTATAGTGATCCTGAAAGCTCAAACCCTTCCAGATAACACCAGGAACGGACTAATGCGAACATTCCATGCTAATTTGCAGCCTCTGTTGGCGCGGGAGCACAGCATGAAGTGTAGCGTATGTATTTTGCTGTCAGGAAAATCACTAGAGCCATGCAATGTTTGGGCTTAAGGCATAATCCTTTCCATTGATAAAGTTATGTTCAGTGTGCCTGGCTGGAATTCGGCCGCGAAGGATCCAGCACACATGCTTTTTCCCTTTTCTGGTTTTCCTTTAATTTGCAAATCTTGTAATCTAAGCCTAAAGCTGTCTGAACCAACTTCTAAACCAGCAACGCTATTTCAGCCAACTCTTCAATGTGCTTTCCATTTAAGTGTCAAGACAGAATGCACTTTCGTGGTTGACAAAAGCTGTTATTTCAAGATGATGATACACGAAAAATTGTGAAGACTTTGGTTTATAAACTATTTCCTTTGAAGTGAGACGATTTGGACCAGGAATTCTTTAAGGAAATAACACAAAACAATAATTACAAAGAACACAAAAGTAGAAGTATTTAGCAAACACTCGCAGTGTAATGTAGCAGTGGCCATGCAACTCAGCTGTAGGGTGGACCATCAGAACAGTGTAGAGACCTCGGATTCAGCTTATTACAGAAAATTACAGGTCTTTCAGAGGGTTAGAGATTTGGGCCTCATAATATCTAAATGTCCCACAGAAGGAAGGCCATCACTTGGGTTCCTTCCGCATGTTAAAAGTGGGAAAATGTCATAAATTAGACAACAACGAAATATTCCATAACTTCATGCTACACAAGTTTAAAATATCTCCGCTCAGGTTTCACAAGCAATACAGCAGATGTTCAGTAGTGTGCAGTGAACATTACACACCAACAATTTTATCTAAAAGGTCTCCTAATGAAATAAAGTAACAAATTACTTATCTAAATTTTTGGGTGAAAATGTATTGAACAATGCTATTGTAGGCAATGAGACCACAAAAAAATGATACCGACAAGTACATTGAGGTAAAAGTTTGGCTAATAAACAAAAATGAAAATGAAAATACCAATTTTTCAGAAACAGTGAAAAGTGTCTTTTGCATAACATGAATGAACTTCAAACCATATGGAATGATTCAGCGAGTGAAATAAATAAAAAAAATACAGTGATGCAGTGATGATTACTATTCAAGTATTTTTTATTTCATGTAATATTGAACCATATTGATGAGAATAAGTAGACAAACAACAATATATAGTAATAACAAAAAAGTCAGTATTTATTGTGGCCACCTTTTACTTTGATTACATCATTTAACCATTCAGGCATAGTGTTCACATATTTTTTTAATTTCTTCACTCATTCCATGAGGGCTGAAGTTCATTCATGCTATGCAAAAGTCAAAAAAATAATAATTTGCGACACCTATTAATTTCTCTGAGAAATTGTTATTTTCAGTGTTTTTGTATATTAGCCGTACTTTTATCTCAATATACTTGTCGGATGTTTTTTTTATCCATAGCATGGTTCAATACATTTTCACCAAAAAATATAGAGAAGTAATTTTTTTTTCATCTTTTTATTAGGAACCCTTTTAGACAAAAGTGGGGATGTAAAATCTTCACTGCACACTACTGTAGATCAGCCCATGAACTAATCATGTAAGAATTACAAATAATGACTATGAGGCCTGAGTGGAGATTTATCCATTGAACTTTATTTCAAACAGTTTGCACTGACCAGAAATTTTTATTTTCATATCATCTGATCTACATCATGAGGCAGGGATTGAAGTATGTGTGTGCGCGCGTGTGTGTGTGTGGGTGTGGGTGTGTGTGTGTGAATTGAACAGGTCCATAATAAAATATATGAGCAGCATGTGAGAACAACTAGGAAGTGATGTCACTGTTTAGAACTTACCCCGAGGAGCCTGTGCTCTTGCAAACACCGAGGAGGGGCCGCTTCTCTGCAAAGCTGTCAGTGTTGAGGGGACCTGCAGCCAGAGGGACAGAGGAGAGAACATGAACTGCTGACCCGCACAAAGAGAGACATTCATACGCTGTGTGCATGTGAGGCATCTTGTCAGTCAGCCAGAGCCACCCACTACACATGATAAAAAGCAACTACCACAACAGGATGTGTGTTGATTGCATTACAACAGATACACTGTAATCAAATTATGTCTTTTCAAGGGGAAAAAAAAAAAAGTAAGCACTTCTTTCCTGTCGGCCTACACACTCACCCTGAGTGACCAATAAATAAAGCCAGGGCTCACACTGAGAGTTATGCAAATCAAATGAAATTAAAATACCAGCATGCAAGACATGAAGCATGAGCTGAGAACAGAAACGCCAATTTGTGTAATGTGTTAACACAAAAGTCTCTCTGCACTGACTTTGTTGAAAAATAGACTTCAAAGCTTTAGCAGAGGGCTTTTGTCTGACTGGTTTTAATTTTAGGAGTTTAGAGAAACTGGAGCAAAAAGAAAGCTGCCGCCGGTAGGCATATTTCAGGCATGTTGCTTTGTGCTTACAGACCCCATATTTTTCACATTTTCCTGTTTTTAAATAAAGGGGTGAAACTTCCAATCACGTCAAGACTGAAGATGATCCTAGCTTTCGCAAGGCTGTAATTTACTTAGCCATAGCATGACAGTAATCATCTCCAGGAAGGCAGAGTCCCTGTGGCATAGCGTGTGAGTGTAAATGTGCTGCCGTGAGACCCGCAACACTAGTACCAAAAAAACATTAATTTTTCTTAAAATAAATAAATAAAAATCTGATTATCATACAGGTCACGATATCCACTCAGTGTAAAAACAGACTAGAAAAGACAAAAGTTAATTTCTGCCTTTTGTATGAAAGTGACAATTTAGGTAAAACAAAACTTGCCTCAAACTCAAAACTAGCTGAATCTGGAGACAAAATCATTTTGTAGGTAAAATTTCATGCAAAAGGTTTGCTGCAAGGGAGTGAATACATTACAGACTTTAGTTCACTGTCGCTGTCTGGCTATTGCCTCTGTGGTTAAACAGTGCCGAAGACATAGTAACCGTTAGAAACACAGTGGAAAATAAATTAAAGAATTGTGGTTTGTCTTTTGAGAAAGGAGAACTTCCTCCTTCATTCTGGGAAAGACCTTGACTTATTAAAATTGACACCTATTTTCAGGACTTTCCAAATCCGCCCACCCAGGCTCCCGGTTGAAACAATTACCCTTTTTAAGGCCCATTACAGTACAACACTGTTTTCAGCTTACAGATTGCAATCAGTTTCCCCAGTAGAACAATTCATTTTATTTTGCAGAGAACCGTTCTCCTTATGTGTTGGCTATCTGCTGCTTCTTATTACTGAAGCTAGCTTTCATCCATGTCCAGCTTGTATTGAACGTCACCATTGTGCATTGTTGGGATCTGCCAAAAGACCGGAACACAAATCTAGACATAAATGTCACATTAAAAAGCCACTTGGGAGTTTTCATGTAGCTGAATTATACCTTGCTGCTTAAAAAAGATTTGTGAATAAACTAATGATTCAAAATTTGCAAATAAAAATGAATAAATAAATAAAAACCTTGCTTAGTAGAGCAGAAATAAGGACGCAAGAAACAAAGTGAATACTTTCATCCTCGCCACAAAGACATTTTTCTACCAAATGAGGTGCACTGGAATTCAACAAGGCATGGCGTGTGTACTGTTCTATTTCCTTCCTTTAACAAATGGACTGCCCAGAAGCATATAGAGGCCAATATAAGAGTAGTGATGAAAGAGGAGGAACAGTCTCTGAAGCCCCCTGCCCTGGTCCCAGCATGGGTAAAATCCATGCTAGCCCTCTGACACTACGCCAATGCTGATCTTAAAAGGCTAATTTTAATATTAGCAAGGGAAAACAGCAGGGCTCTTGCAAGCACACTGCAATTAGGGAGCAATGGGTAGTCTTTAATTTCAACATATCACTAAACAAAAGGCACAGAAGGAAGACTGCAGAAACTGTGCCATTACTAGTCAAGTTAGAGGGTCAAAAAAAATACAGAATTTCCTGAAGGGAAAAATTAATTGTACATGATTACGCAACATAGACTTTGTAGCGACGGGAATATTATAAACACTTTAATATGTCCATTTAAATTATCCAGTGTACTGGCAATGACTTTTTAGACTGGCCAACATAATACTGTATAACAATGTATGAACAGCTAGATCAGTGCATTAATTCAAGGCAGATTATACAACCATGAGGTCATTAGTGCATTCTAAATAAGATAGCACATTGTGTGACAACATGCAACACTAAAATATTTACTCGAATCTGGGCACAGTCTTAACTTTTTGTTGACCAAAAGGTGACTGTACTGCGCTTGCAGGAGAGTTTTATGTCAAAGGAAACGGCAGCTCAAGAACTGAAACGGCAGCAAATTCAGACAACACTACATTTAAATATTAAGTGTTTTAAACATTAATGGATGTGTTCCAGAGGACACCTAAAAGTGATTGACTTGGTGTGTAACACACTTATTAGTGTGCATTCCCTTTTTTTATTTCAATTGTCAGGCCAAAGGTGTCAGCAAAGGTGAGGTGGACGTCACTGAATAGTACAACTCTTTCAATTCAATTCAGCAACATCCACTGAGCCAGAGGTGAACACTTGTTTACGTGTATATTATATGGAAATAAATAAAAAATAAATAAATAAATTAATTAATTAATAAAAACCCACACTAAAACAAACTTATGGTTTTTTTTTTTGGTGTGTTTTTAAAAATAATAATCATATTATATTGTTCTGTTTTCGTAAAAGATTATATCTACTCAATAATGCTGTGCAAGACTGGTAGGACTAACACAATAATTATTATTAATCTTTTTTTTTAAATCACACAAGTGAGCTTTGGGCACAAGCAGAACTAAGTGCATAAGTAAAGACCTGTGAAACAATGCCTCTTAAAACCCCTTTTTAGTCGATTATATCACGCAGAAACAAAGAAAAATAAACTAAGGCAAAACTTTCATTTTTTTAATTTAGTTTATTTTTACACATTTTAACTATGACAGCGACAGGTCAGGTGAGCTCTGCACTTCAAGCTGAAAGCCATTTGAAACTAACAGCATCTTTTAAGCATAGCCATTCAGGGTTACTACATACCTGTAATAATCTGTAACGGTGTGGTTTAAAAAAAAAAGTAATTACACTACACAGAAACACAAGAAAAAACAAAATTTTATTTATTACTTTTCCATTTGAAAGCATGATGACACATCCTGCTCCAGGTGACCATGATAAGCTTTGTGTGTCCATCACTCTGATTCAAGCGGACCAATCGGATCACAGCATTCCTGAGTCGTACATACTAATATTGAATATCTACATTAATATATGACTTTTCACAATGCAATAGTTATACTTTAGCTCATTTAGCCCTAACGGTTATCTAGTCAATTCAATTATAGACGTTTTTATCATTTTATGTGTCCATTGCGGTTTTAAACGATACTGTTTTAGTGGTTTGATCTATTTTTCCAGGCATTTCTGTTAAGGTGTTGTCTGAATTCAAAGCATGTTGGCTTCTCAGGGCCATTGTAGTTTTGCACTGAACTTCTGAAACAGATTCTGAAAATTAAAAGCCAAATTAGAATGTGCTCATAGTACACAGATGCCCCCACCATAAGCTGAAGTAAGACAAAGGCTATAATCAATAAACAACCAATAGGATGGAGGAGGTTATGCATTGCCACTGTATAAAACAATACTTCAAAATGCATTGATCAGACACAATTACTTTGCCACTGTTCAACTCAATGCACATGCCTCTGAATGCACACCAGGACTGTTCTATCCTCATAAATCCAAGTTTGTTATTCATGTAGGTGGTGTACATCAGGAGATATGGTCCGGACAAGCATTTTCTATGTTGGAGGTCAAGGTGACAAGAATATGACCTAAGAGATGATCATCGAAGATGATCTGGGGCACTCAGATCCTTAAAGGTACAGTCTAGAAGCCCTTACAGTGAAATATGATAAGAAGAATACTCACTGATATGAGGGGTTGGAAGGATACGAGCAGCTCGTACTGGACCGTGCCGCACGGAGAAGAGCTCCTGAGCTTCTCCAGTCAGCTTCAGATTAAAAAAAAAAAAAGACACAAATAACACGATCAATTAACAGAATTGAACACAAACATCAGTGTTGCAAAGCAGTATAGTGGTGCTGTTGTTAAACTTGCTGCTTCACAGCAAGCAAGCTTAGGGTTCAAACTTGATAAAAAAAAAATAGCAATTTAATATAGGACTGTTTATTTTTGGGACAATTAACCCGTACTTAACATAATGCAACAGTAATGTAATGTTGGGGGGTTGGGGGTGGGGTGGAGATAGTAGGCTTTCAGTACAACTATTGCCATTTTCAGTATGCTTTCCACGGACAAAAAAAATGCTCTTTCATGGAAATGAAATGATGCATTGTTTGGTTTTGTTGTGGTTATGAAGTGATTTGTTATTGAGACGAATTACAACGAGGATCCAAACACTAGCCATCTCACACCAAACCAACTCAAACTATAAAAAGCCTGGGATGTATTTGGAGACTGGGGTTGGATTTGGAGCCATGAAAATCCCTGAAAATAGGTGTGTGTGTGTGTGTGTGTGTGTGTGTGTGTGAGAGAGAGAGAGAGAGAGAGAGAGAGAGAGAGAGAGAGAGAGAGAATGTGGTTGAGTGTGTTGAACTACAAAGAATGGGCATTATCACATTAATGGCCATAATCCGCATGTTTTAAAAAGACAATCCCTCCAGAAGATGATCGCTCTTCTGCACAATAAGTAGCTTTTACAGACAGAGGGATCAGTCATGTTATTCATTTTAAAACGGGTCACTTTTCACCAAGATTAACTGCCATCAAATATATGGTGTGATTGAAAGTGCAAAAAAATTATAATAATAATAATATTATAGATTGCAAGTGTTCCATTAACACACCTGTCATTTTGCATAACATATTGTCCATGTGACATACACTTACAGCTATATCACTGTTACAGTAATTATGACAGCAACATGCAAAATGACTTCTGGCTCCTGTGCACTTGCCTATTTCGATCAAATGAACATGGATTGATGGAATTTGTCGAGAAAACACAGAAAACTCCACCTGGAATTCATGACATGAGCTTAAGTTAGTTAGGTTCCTACACCACCGCACAATAACCAAACCGAAACCCAAAAAATAGAGGCTCATGCATCACTATTTAGACTCGCACAGAATAATAAAAAAAAAAAAACAAAACAGTTTAACACCGATAGTGCGACACATTTGCGTCGAGAAAAACAACACAGACCTTTAGCAGCAACATGCAACATGAACTCGTTACACTGGTAATTAAACTGAACCACAAAGGCAGTGAAAAGTCAACTCCGTGTTAGCCTTCCTTTCCTAGTTTCCTTCTTTTGCTTCAGACCGTAGTCGGGAAACAGAAGAGATTGATCTATTTCCTTCCTCCAGTGCCGAAGTCGATTCGGCCCTTAAAGGAGCTGCGCTGCTCTTATATCACCAGCCTCGGACACCTTTTAATAGAGGCATCTATCAGGAGCTCTGTCTTGAGGCACTACCTAAATCTTTGCATTAAGTCTCCTGGACTGCTGTTCCGCAAAGGAGCTAATCGCTATACAGAAATGCATCTTAAACAAAATCAACTCAGGCCTCTGAAGAGTGCATCACTAAGGTGCATGACTACCAATCTGGAGAGCACAGGACCAAATCCAGGTTGATGCTACAGCTATCTATAACCAAGATTCGATAGGAGCTAATTAGCCACATGTGGAGTCACTATTATTTTACATATACACTTGTTTGTGTTTAGAAACACTCCTTTCAAAAGGTTCGATATTATAGCAACAACTTACAGAGGAACTTCATATAAATTATTTAAAAAAATATATAACCATGGACATGAATGTTTTTTTTGTAAAGAGTTATTTACTGTTTCTGAAAGTTGCTTCAGTGTCATTGATTTTAAAGCGTGAAGGAAAAGCTGCTATTTCATGATTCTCAACAACAGGAACAGATCTGTAAGAACAATGATATATTATTATTTGATTTGGGGAGGCTGTCAATCATCTTGAAATGTCTGATGCCTGAGGTTTGCTATAGTTTTGCACTGGATGTATTGACGACACACACACAAAAAAAAATAATAATTTCTGTACATACACATGTTCACACACTATAAATCCAACTCTCAAACCATGGCCGGTGCTACAGCGAAGTCACTCACGCTTCCTGATGTGGTTTATAACACAGTATGACTTACAGCAATCCATAACAGAACGCAGGAAACGTCACAGTGCAGCTGTACCATGTTACATTTCATGGAAAGCATTTTGTAAAATAAGATTCACATTTTTCTTCAGTATTCTTTCACACAAGATGACAAGGAGCTGTTAAAGTTGTTTAAAATCACAACACAAATACATGAGTGACACCCCAGGCTCCAAAAATTAAAGCTGGAAATAAGTTCAGGCAGAAATGACAATCTTTATTTAATATCTAGAATGTGTCTGCTGCTTTGGCAAATGTGGGTTAGGCTTAACCCTGTGATGTTTCTGAATTAAAGATTCGGATGTGCAGTTACCACAAAAAAGTAAACCCATTACTTATTAACTAGGTTAATCTCACAGCTAGGCCTAGTGACAATATGGCATCTGTACTGTAATGCAGTATGTTGCAATAGACACTCATTCATTCCTTTATTTATTCAATCATGTGCAGAAACTCTTAATCCTAGTAGGTTCGCTCGCGTTCAGGAACTCAGCCGACTCCGGGCGAAGGCATCGTACGCCCTAGACCAGGGCCAACACACACACACACACTCAGACTCACACTTAGAGGCAACCTGAAACAGCCAATTAGCCTAATGTGCATGTCTTTGAACTGTGGGAGGAAACCGGAGTACCTGGAGGAAATTCAAGCACAGGGAGAACAGTCTGAGTCTGTGACTATAAGCCAGGACCAGGTAAAAATTAATATATAAAAATAGAAAATAT
>JBCNYG010000013.1:14769354-14782375 GCA_039654305.1 Porochilus rendahli | reverse complement strand
TAATAATAATAATAATAATAATAATAATAATAATAATAATAATAATAATAATAATAATAATAATAATTGTTATTATTATTAATATAAGAATTCAAATTAAACAGAAGATATTAAAATATCAATTAATAAATAATTACCCTTTTTTTCAATGATTTAAAAAATAGATTTTTGGCTAAACAATACACAACAATAACTTATTGAAGACAAACATTTTTCCAAATTTATACAAGTTATGAAGTTGCTCAAACTTGACTTTCAAGACTTGGTTTTTACATTTCATACAATACCATTTGTCACTAATTCACCACAGAGTTTTAAATTCCCAAAGCCTTTGAAACTTCTCCAAAAAAAAAGAAATAGAAATAGAGAGAGAGAGAGAGAGAGAGAGAGAGAGGGAGGGAGAGGGAAATATACTGTAAATACACCTTGCACCCCTTTTCTTCCATTCTCTGCTCATCAAGCTCCGACCTCAGCCTCCGGATCTCTGCTTGCAGCTTCTCCACGTACTCCTGTAGGTGACTGAAAAAGAAAAAGTCTCGTTTCTGCATCTGCATGGCGCTGTTCGTATCTCAGACATACTGTTAAACACACAAGCAGCTCTTACTCCTTTTCAGCTGTGAGATGGATAATCTTCTTGCTCTGGTCTCTGATTTTGAGGCTGTGCTTCTCGTTCGCCTGTCTGGTGATACATACCGCACAAGTGTTCATGAGAGTTCGTCAAGTCTCCACATAGTGAAAAGCTACTAGTGTGTAAAACAACAAGGCAAGAGAGATGATGGTGTTTATTTAAAGAACAACACAATAAACAGAAGAAAGGTGTGGTTCTTGACCTCGGCTCTGTGGTTAAGTTTGTCATGGATGTTATGTTTTGCTTTCAGTTTATTTGTGCATTTGTTAGCAGGATAACCCAAATAGTTATGTGCAGCTTTTTCTGAAATTTCTACTAGAAGTGGGGCTTTGGAAACGAAAGCCTCCATTACATTTCGTATATTATCCGGATCAGATTCTTGATCCAGGGATTTAAAAAAATGTTTTTTTAACATTGTGAGTCAGGACAATTTTTTGGAAAGGTGTTATTATTTGTTATTATTGTTTTCCGCTAATCGACTGTTTGTGCTGTCTGGGTTGTTTATTGTTTACACATGACCATGGTGAAACTCACTATTATAAAACTCCAGAGACAGCGTTGTGAGAAAAGCTCAGGTGATCAGCAGTTTCTGAAAAACTTTAATAGAAAAACTCAAATCCTTCTGGTACCAATATCAATGCTATCATTACAGTACTGAGATGCCATGTGACAGATACCTGGATAGCTGAATGACTGTGTATATGTACCGGTGTTCATAAAAAACTGGACGGTGTGGGAATCTTAATGGCAACATCTCCACCCCCCCAAAGAACTATGTTATTGGTTTTACTTTTAACTTTTACACTACTGAGTAAATAGAAAAACATTTCAGATTTTTACATTAGGTTTCCAGCACAAACAATGAACAGAATGAAGACCGCTGCCATTTTCTTTTACTGCACAAATAAGAAGCAGGCTGGTTCTGTAAGATGGTAGAGCTCATTTCCTTATAAAACACCATGTATCCTACCTCATCACACCAAATTTATTTCACTTCATAATGTTTGTTGCTTATGGTGTTTATTTAAAATGTAAAAACATTTAATTTTTTAAGGCATTACTACTCTACAGTATTACTCAGTAATACCTTTGCACAGTACCATGTCTTATTAAAAATGATTACAGATCAAGTGTAAGAGCGTTCGGCTTGTTCATAGATAATTTTCTTTATGTCAAGCTTGAAAGTTTCATATTGTATTGCTAGATAAGTATCCAGATCTCCATTGCATGTCTTGTTCTTCTTGTGACTAAGTAAATACCACTCAGTGGTAGTGGGATACAAATAAGTACAAAAGTCTAGAAATTATTGCAAAAACCATAGACTTAGTCTACTATAATGCTATAACAAGAAATTCTAGCTACATGTGATTATGCTACAGATATCAACTGCTGTCATTTTTCGCAGCAAGTATTGCCCCAGCTGTGATGCGCTTACTTTTGATCTTTGACCCATTGGTTGACATTGGTGACCACCAGCTCGCTCTCACGGTGCAGACGGGACGTGTCGGTGCGGGCGTCGGCCAGTGCCTGTCTCAACACCTCCACTTCACTCACAGCAACCCTGTATTTCTGTTCTACAGAGTCCAGCTCACTGTGTACCGCTTCCATCTGTAACACACACACACACACACATTAATATGACAAAAGGCTTCTGAAGAAAGCTTGCTTGTGCATGTCTTTAACCTGAGCTGCTTTGGAGCGGTGGTTCTCTCTAAGGGAGGCCACCTCCACCTTCAGGAGCACCAGTTCCTCCTCTCTGGACTTCAGGGTGACGAGCTGCTGCTGACCCCAGTGCTGAGCGCGTGCCAGCTGGCCGTTTAACTCCGTCAGACGCCCCTCGAACACTCGAGTCTGATAGCACAACATGCAGTTATTTACTCAGACTGTCTAAACTCATCAGTATCAGAGTTGAGTGCATGTAGCATTGAGTTAAAGGAGTTACATAAATCAGCAGGAAAATACTGATGGCATTGGGGTACTCAAATTTAATTCAGCAAATATAATAGCAGCTAGTTAATCTGATGAGCTAATTTCGGTAATGTTGGCGCTATTTGACCAACAGAGATGATAGCATGAGTTGTACGAATTGTTATCTATGTATAAACATACACACCTTCATACACACACAAAACTTTTACGCTTTTAACTGACTGCAAGAAATATCTCAGACGTCCACAGTCTTTAATAACAAGATTGTGTGTCTCTATGTGTGTGTGTGTGTGTGAGAGAGAGAGAGAGAGAGAGAGAGAGAGAGTGTGTGTGTGTGTGTGTGTGTGTGCACTGTACAAAATGCATAACAAAATACAGATAGGTGTACATCAAAGTCCAGAGATTCTGCAGTTCTTTAGGAAATGTTCTGCTGGTATGGTTATGATCTATCTTGTTCCCTTGAGAGATCTGATCAGACCTGATGAGAACGATTTCTTCCAGGACAACACTGTCTCCATCCACAAGGCATAAGAGCTCACTAAACTCCTTGATCATTTATCCAATGATGAAACTTTTCTATCCTGATGGATGTGCTCTCTTCCAGGACAACACTGCCTCCATTCCCAAAGCATACGGGCTCATTAAATATTTTACTGCTGGAAAAGAATGTAAATCACGGTCTAAGGTCCACACAGTTACCATATATGATCTGTTGAACACTTATAGAAGGTACTGTACAGCCTTCACCACCATCATCAGTAAAACACTGAAAACACTTCTTCTCCTGCAGGTACCAAGCAGGCCAAGCCTGGACATGGGATGGGATTGATTTTCTTCAGTAGTAGGTTAGTGTAATAATATTTTTATTTGCACATTTAAGAGGCCCACAGTGTGTTAAACAAGAGTCCAGAGATTTGCACTATTTACCCCAGTAACATTTTATCAATATTCAAGGCACAAATTAATTTCTTCTCCATTATCCGGATATAATCCATTTTCTAGTTAGGATAAATCCCAAATTGTTTTATATTCACTCTGTTTTGGCACTACATTCAAAATGTACATTATGATGCTGAACGCCCTACCTCATGACCTTACAAACAGCACAGAAATACTGTGGGGGTGGAGGTGGAGGGGTTGGAGAAAAAGATATTCATTTCCAGAAAGTGCATGGCTACTTTGGTGTGCTATTAAACGCCATCTGGAAAGGTCTGATAAGCTAAGATAAACTTATCTGTGAAATTTACATGTCACAGCATCACAAGTGTCAAGAACAGGGGAAAAGTGGCTAAGTGTCAATCAAACATCAGTAGAAATGATAGAAGTGGTAAGGCTAATAAATAAAATAAAATAATAATACACTATACACACCATTTTAAAGTTTTGTTAAAGATAAACAAATTATTATTTTCACACATGAAACATTCAGTACAGTTTTTATGCATTATGTTTTAAGGATGACATCCTCTAAATTATGGCCATCAGTGTCTATAAACGCTTGGAGGCGATTTCTGAAGGCTGTCATGGCTCGACGGATCATGTCGGGTTGAACAGTAGATATCTCCTGCTGAATAGCAAAAGAGTTTCGGGTCGATGAGTATACACTCGTGATTTAAGACAGCCCCATAGAAAGAAATTCACAAGGGGCAAGGTCAGGGGTACGGGCAGGTCATCCAACATTGCCATGCAGTGAGATCACCTGATCCGGAAACATTTCCCTCAGCACTTGCAATGATCTGTGTGTGCCATAGCTCCATTTTTCTGAAACCAGATTTTTTTTTCTCAAAGTTGAGCCTGTTGCCCTGAAATTTTCAACCCACTGCGAGATTGTTTTCTGACCTGGAATGTTTTGGTTCTGTGGGATAATGAAATGTCTTTGAAGGGCACTCTGTGTGGCGATAACGAAGTGTTTACTTACAAAAAAATGCTTTAACAGCCAACAGTCTGATGGCAGTTGGGAAGAATGCCACACAGTAGTGCTCCTTTTTACACAGTGGGTGGATCTAACTGCTGGGGAAGGAGCTGCTCAGGGCCTCCACAGTCTCGTGCAGCGAGTGAGAGGTGTTGTTTATGACTGATGTCAGCTTGGCTAACATCCCCCTCTCTCCCACTACTTCTACGGACTCCAGCGGACAATCCAGGATAGAAATAGCATTCCTGACCAGCTTGTTAAATCCTTTCTTGTCCCTGTCAGTGCTACCACATCCCCTGCATAGAGGATAACCAATGTAACCACAGTGTCATAAAATATCCATTGTAATGTCCTGCGCACACCAACAGACCTCAGTCTCCTTAGCAGGTGGACGTGACTGGCCCTTCTTGTACAGGGCATCAGTGTGGTCAGTCCAGTCTAGGCTATTGTTCAGGAGAACACCCAGGTATTTAGATCTCACCACAGTCTCAGTGTTCAAACCCTGGATGTTTACTCGTGTGCTGTGTGGTGTTTTCTTTTTTTTTGGAAGCTTATCACTATCTCCTTTGTCTTGCTGGCATTAATGTGCAGGTTGTTACACTCACATCAGTCAACAAAGTCCTTGATGAACTCTCAGAGACATAACCAGCAATGGCTGTATCATCAGAGAAATTTGAAGGTGATAGCGAGGGTGAAAGGGGAAAGGAGTGAGCACCGTGCCCTGAGGGGCCCCCGTGTTGCAGACCACCCCATTTGACACACAGTCATTGAGTCTCACATACTGTGGTGCATGCAGGCAGGTGTAGGTCCACTACTACCCTTCAGCTTCCCCCTTAGTAGTGCCAGTGGTATTGTATTGAAGGCACTGGAAGTCAAAATCCATGACCTTCACAATGTTTCCAGATATGACAGTGTTGTGAAGTAGGCTGAATCATCCACTCCAGCACCAGAATGCTAAGCAAACGTGGCCTTGTTTAGGTATGTGGGTGTGTGGGACCTGTGCCTTGCACTCGCCTCCTTTATATTTTCATTAAGCATTAAAGTATTTGTCTATGTTTAGCTGTATGGACAGCAACATTCTACTCTTCTTTAGTTTCACAAACAATTAAACTAAAATTACTAAAAGTTAGCTTGCAAACCCTCTTCTTAGCTCACTTCATGAAAGAGAATAGCAGAAATACGATTCACAATCTATCATCAAATCAGATTACAAACAGTATTTCATTACCTATATGTGTTAGATCAACACCTGATAATCCTGAGAGAAACGCGCATGGCCAAGGTACAGATTAAGATACATTTATTCATTAATTTGTCATGAATTTGCTTAATCCTATTAGGGTTACAGAAAAGCTGGAGCCTATCTCATCTGACTCAGGGCAAATTAAGAGTACACCGTGAATAGCTCGCCAGTCCATGGCAGCACCAACACACTCACAACCATTCACACTCACACCTAACGGCAATTTGGAACAGCCAATTAGCCTAATACACATGTCTTTTGAAGGGAGGAAACCAGAGTAACCAGTAAATGTGTTGGAAAACTCTGTGACAGTAATAAACCTCTAAATCTGTGTATTGTGTATCTGTTTTAAACTTCAATCTTATCATTCTGTTAGTCATCTATGTGTGGCTCAGTAACTGTCAGTTATTCAGGAAACACACTACAGAAAGAAAGGTTTATAATTGTGAAAGTGAGAAAAGTCTGGAACAGGAAACGGGTCTCCATATATTCTGTATGTAAATATTCTGTCAGTATGATAGAATGTTCAGTTGTGTTCATGAATTGCAGTTATATGTACATGAGTAATAGGGCTTACAGCACTGACCTTCTGATATGGGGTAGGTGGTTTTAATGTTAATGTGCTGTGAGTCATGTTGTTAACCTGGTATGAAAAATGCAGCATATACTGCAGCATGATATTTTGGGACAGTGCTGATTATGTGAATACACACTAAATTACACAGCATTTGTGGCTGCTGAGGAGACACTAAAAATGATAATTATTTTGACACACTACTTTGGATTTATTGAAACTTAATGTACAGAGCTGTGATTGTGTTTTTAATCCTACATTAAACTACAACAACCGAAATGTATTACACTCTATAATAATAATAATAATAATAATAATAATAATAATAATAATAATAATAATAATAATAATAATAATAATTGTTATTATTATAAAGTAAAAAAACAATATAAAATAATAATAAAGTAATAGTAATAATACTAATAACAATAATAATAATAATAATTTTTATTATCATAGTGTGTTAATAATAATAATAACAACAATAACAAAACAACAACAATACTACTACTACTACTACTAATAATAATGTCTAAAACTGCTGCACTGCAGAATTTACTAAATACTTGATAAAATAGTGTTTAAAGTTATAGTAATAATAAGGTATAATAAATTATGATGAAATACAGTGTTATCTATTCAAAATAAAATGGACTCAGCTGCAATGTCTTTCTGAAACCATTTGTATACTCATGTACGCGAGTGTTATTGACCCCTGCGGGAAGGGGGGGGGGGTGGCATGATATTTAATAACATTAGACACCATCTTTTTTATTTCTTTTTAAATTGTATGTAAATTCTTCTGTTTCTTAAAGTGAAATGACAGGAAAACCTTCCAATCTCTCCTGTTACACACACATATGTATAATATCATTATCAGGTGCGTTTTACTTACTTTTTCAAAGCTGCAATCCATCTGCTAAAATCCAATTGATAGTTTGCATTAGCCAGTTTGAAAAAAAAAAAACCTGCCATTTCACTCTTGCAAGTGCGCAAAATCATGAGAACAACACGTGAATCTGTCAGTTCATATGAGCCAAGTACCAGTATACAGATATTAAACTAACAAGTCAGACACAAACTAGTGAATAGCTAAATTAAATTAAACTGGACAAATCTACATGTTATATGAGGTGATGTTTACATGCATCAGACTAAAATTGGCTTATTTATGGTATGTCCCCTCATTCATTTATACGCAGATTACTTCTGTATTTACTGTTGCATACAACTGAATCACATGTACTCCTCTAAGAGATACTAAGAGACCTTTATATTCATTAAAAATTTACTGATAATGGAAGATTAAACACATCGGATATTCACATAAGAATGGGGAACTTTAATGTTGACGTCTTATGTTCCTAATAAACACAGAATCAAAACTCTATAATGAGCTAAATAAAGCTAAATACCTCTAACGATTAGGGAAAAACATAAGCACAGGGAGAACATGCGAACTCCACATAGAAACGCCCTCATCAAGCTTTAGAGAGTATGAAGAAGACCTGGAAGTCTACCATAACAGTGGCATGGTAATCCTTTGATCCCTAATCCATATTGTACTGACCTGATGTCCGTCTGCAGACCTGTGCGTATGATGATGACTTATGGATTAAAAGTAAGCAAATCAAACATGACAAGCATCTAATATATTTAAACAGACATTCATTTCTGCATGTTCCAGAATACTTTATAGTACATTACACGATCCATAGTATAATATTTAAAAAATATCTGCCCGTATTTACCTCTTTTGCTCTTGTGTTAAACAGTGATCGGCTGCCGTTGTTGATTCGAATGAAACAGATGTGAACTAGAGCAGGCGAAATATTTCTCCTGTGCTGATCACATGCTCACATTTTCAAGTGAAAAGGGCAGAGATAGACAGGCTTATTGTGTCCAGTGAATGGAGTGCTTTTACATATAAAATAGCTCAAGGAAAGTGTCATTCCGTCACCTTCATTAATGGACAAACATCCATTGTGATACATACTGACATACTTTTGGGAACCAGTTACTGTATATATTTCTGCAGCTGTGTTAAAAAAAATGAATTTGAAAGAAAATATATAAGTTTATACATTATGTTAGTTAAATATAGAAAAGAAATGTTTACTATTTATAAAAATATAATTCATTCAGGGCCACCTATTTGGAGTTTATCCCAGGAACACTGTATGAGGTGGTGATACAGTGGATCGAATAACACTTAACAGCATGAAGGTCCCGGATTGTAGTCTGTGTGCAGGTTCTCCCTGTGCTTGTGTGGGTTTCCTCTGGGTGCTCTGGTTTTCTCCAACAGGCCAAAGGCATGCACGTTAGGCTAATTGGCTGTTCCAAATTGCTGATAGGTGTGAGTGTAAGTGTAAATGGTTGTGTGTGTTGCCCTGTGATGGTCTGGTAAACTGCTCAGTGTGTGCCCTGCCTTTGCCCAGTGTCAGCTCGGATAGGCTCCAGCCTTCCTGAAATCTTAATTAGGATTAAGTGGTTCGGCAAGTAAAAGTGAGTAAGATGACTTCACGCATGTATACTTAGGTGCAATTTAGAGCAGCCAATTTGTCATTTTCCTAACAACATGTCTACATGCCTGCTTCACAGCAAGAAGGTTCTGGATTTGAGTCCCAGGCTCAGTGAGGCTGTTTTTTGTGTGAAGTTTGCATGTTTCTCCGCCTCTTGAGTGCATTTTTTTCTAGGTAGTGGTTATCATGTCCACCTTACAGCAAATAGGTTCTGGATTTGAGTCCTGGACGAGGTGAGGCGAGGACGTTTTTGTGAAGTTTGCATGTTCTCCCTGTGCTTGTGTGGGTTTCCTCTGGGTACTCGGGTTTCCTCCCACAGTCCAAAGACATGCACAGTAGGCTATTTTGCTGTTCTAAATTGCCCCTAGGTGTGAGTGCATGTACCAATGGTTGTGTGTCTGTGTGCATTGCACCCTGTGATGGATTGGCGAGCTGTTCAGGGTGGATGCCGTCTTCACCCAGAGTCAGACAGGATAGGTTCCTCCTTCCCAGCAACCCTAATAGGATTAAGCGGTACCGCAAGTATATGAACGAATAATTGAATGAATTCACCTCATGAAATATTTTGGGAGATGAGAGAAAACTGAAGTACCCTGAGGAATCTCACACAAATGTAACAGAGTTGTGTGACAAACACAGAGAGAGGGGGGAAAAAACAAGATCAGGATTGACCTGATTATCCTGGAGCTGTGATGCACAATGTGCCATTACTTGATTTCATTTCTATTTATTCTCAAAAACACTTTACCATTTATTGTGGTCCAGCTTAGTTTACTCTGGGCAAAGGAGAAGTACACCCTGAACAGCTCGGGAGAGCATTACAGGTCCAACACAGAACACTGTTCTATGTGCCATCATGACTTGACTGATTTATATCTTAAGTCATTTTCAGTATATTGGTTCCCACATTCATGAAAACAAACCTCTGTTCATTGGACTGGAACAAAGTCCTCCTTTGATTGAATGTTTATGCCCATGATGTTATAAATTACTGTTGCTAAACAATCATTGGAAAAATAGCATAACCAACACCATATTATACTCACTCACTCACTGAACGATCTGTCAAACCGCATAATCCTATTAGGATCTCGGAGAGGCTGGAGCCTATCTCAGCCGACACTGGGCAAAGGTGAGGTACACCCTGAGCAGCTCACCAGACCATCACAGGGCCAACAAACACACAAGCATTTACACTCACTCACACCTCGAGTCAATTTGGAACAGCATATTATTCTAATGTGTATGTCTTTGGACTGTGGGAGGAAACCGACGTACCCTGAGGAAACCCAAGAAGAGAACATGCAAACTCCACACAGAAACATCCTAAGAGAAACATCCAAGATCTTCTTGCCATGGGGCAGAAGTGCTCGCTGCCATGATCCCCATAATTTCCATTGCTTGTAGCAAATTGTTGTATGGTAAAAGTAAACTAACGCTTTGGGCCATGCTGTATTAGGAATTTCTTAGCTTTGAGGTAGTCATGGGGCCTCACACCATCTTGTCATTAATAATTGTCATCATGTCCTGTGCTGTTTTAGTCTGTATTTATATTGAGAATTAGTTGGGCAATAAAGACATTTACATTAGGTTTGCCTTTAATGTAGTGTTAAGAACAAGGGAAGCAAAGTGGCTAGATCTGATTGTATCTTTAAAGTCAGCAAGACTCATGGCAAGGTGACAGAGGGAAAGAGTCTATTTACTGTGCAACCATGTACAGGCAGTGGCTGGTGCATCTGAAAATGAACTCTGGATATTTTTACACAGCAAGGATCTTAGAGGCGCACTCCACAGAATATCAGGTCATGTTTTTCAGGTCACATCTTTCATCGTGTCCTTGATTTGCACAGTCATGAATAGAGAAACACTTCATTAATATAGCATGCTTCTCAACCAAGATGTCCGATATGAAACCGGATCATTAAACGAGTGACCAAATCCTGATGCACAAGAATGTACTGAAATAGATCATTCCTGCATTTTCATGGGTGTCCCTTCGAGACGAAGGTTCACTGTGCATGTACGGCACACGGTCTTGTCTTGCTGGTTATAGTAGAAGTAGAAGCTATGATCATAGCTACGGTAAGCTATGGGTTGATCGAGCTGTGTACTTTGGTGAGTTACAGCAGAAGCTAAAGGCGAGCTGATTCACAAGTTTAAAATTAGATGCAATAAACTGGTCCATATTCGACACCAGGGGAAGTCCTGCTCTTATTTAAAGAAGCAGGTTTGAGCTTCTAGCCCTCTCACACAATGTGCCATGTCTGGATCAGACCAGACATGCTCTTCAAAGTCTTTTCAAGAAGGTGAAAAAGGAGTGACTGAGGGCCATAAGGTTGCTCATTAGGAATCAGTGTGTATATAATCTTACATGTCAAATGCTTGATATTTTATAACAACATAAGTCTAGCATTTCTCTCAGTGATCCTAAATGCGCATTTAATTTCCACTTAGATAACACCAATCCTTTATTTTGTGCCACTATTTTAATCCCTTTTAATACTGATTGCATGACTAGGCCAAATGTACTTGGTGCTGAGGCATCATATGCCAAAACATGCTTCAGCATTTTGGAAATCTGATACCTGCTGCTCATGCCATGCAGCATACATATACCATCAGTAGGTAAAATACTATCTGAAGCATGTAGGCTTTACAGAGGTGTGGAGTTAAATCAAGTCAGATATCGAGACAGCTGCTGGAGTGTTATTAGAAAGAGATTATTAGACGACCACTTTAGTCTAAAAGGGCTCCGAATAAAAAGAAGTGAAAAAAATACTTCTCTATGATTATTAAACAATGCTATTGTAGGCAACGACAACCAAAAGCTGCCGTTCTAGAACGTCATAACCCCTCAGCCAGGACCCCTGAAGTGCAGGACAAACTCTAATTTCACTTTGCCAAGGTCAAAGGTCACATATGCAAATTAACTACCCCATGCACAGGTTTAGGTCAAAGGGAGTGGCTCTGCAAAATTTCAGAAAGCTATCATGCATATGAGCCGAGCAATGGCCCGAACAAACTTAATATGTTCAGGGTCACTGTGCCAAGGTCAAAGGTCATATATGCAAATTAGCTACGTCAAGCACAGGTTTAGGTCATTAAAAGTGTATTGAGATAAAAGTTGGCAATGAGAACCAAAAAATCATTCCAACAAGTACAATGAGGTAAAAGCATGAGGTAAAACACTAAAAATAAAGGTTTACAGAAAAATTGAACAGTGTTGCAAATTTTATTTTTTGGACTTTTGCATCGCATGAATGGACTTCAAACCATATGGAATGGTTTAGTGGCTAAAGAAATTAAAAAAATATGTGAACACTATACCTGAAAGGTTAAATGCAAAGTAAAGTTTAAGTAAAGTTGATTAAAGGTAATCAAAGTAAAGGGTGGCCACACTAAATATTGAGGGTTTTTTTGTTTAAAAATGAGACTTTTTTTTTGTTGTTGTTGTTATGATGTATTTTTGTTTGTTTACTTATTCTCATCAATATGATCCAATATTACATTAAATAAATACTTGAATAGTACTTTGTTTCTGATTTATCTTCATTTTGTTAAGTTGTATAAGTGTACAAAAATATGAGTAATAGTAAAAATAAGGTATAAATGTTTTATAATTAATAAAAATAAAGTATAAGTATTTTATGGTTCTATTAATTGAAGTTCATTCAGGCTTGTAAAGTCTCAGGAAGACTTTTCAGGAGGTGAAATGCTTGCTCAGTGCATTTATCTGTAAATTTGCAAACTTCTGAATTCATTGTGCTGCTACTATCATGAGTAACATTATCAGTGAAATAATAATAAGCTGGGCCAGTGGTGGCCTGGTGGTAGGGTGCTGGCTAACTTTTCTGAGTTGTCATTGCTGCCTCCCCAGTGCTGCTAACTGGGTTCAAACGCCGGCTATGTCTCTCACTGTCTGTGGCGAGAGGCATGTAAAAGAACCATTGCTGTCATTCATAAAGAGTAGGCCATTGGGTTGCCATCAGCGTACTTCTGCCCTGCGATGGCCTGACAAGCTGTCCAAGCTGTGGTCTCTGCCTTCGCCTAGAGTCAGTTGAGATGGGCGCCTGGATTGGCGAGCTGTTCATGGTGTATGTCGCCTTCACTCAGCATCAGAGGGGATAGGTTCCACCCTCCCGCAACCCTAATTAGGATAAAGCATCTTAGAAAATGAATGAATGAATTATAATGGGCCTATTCCAGAAGCAGT
>JBCNYG010000013.1:14742476-14752749 GCA_039654305.1 Porochilus rendahli | reverse complement strand
GGAGGAAACCCACGCAAGCACAGGGAGAACATGCAAACTCCACACAGAAACGCCCGAGCTGGGAATCGAACCCAGGAGTGTATATACATATACATATGCGATATATAAACGTATATATGCGATAGATGAAGCCACAGGTCTACTTCATGCTTGATGGTTTAAGTACGATTTCTAGCTCCGCCCACCCCATGTGTTACATCAACAAACCTGCATATTTCCTGTGTACCTTTCCTCAAGTTGTCTTACTCTCTAAATCTTTCAACTCTATCAACTTTTCAAACTGTCTTCCATCTACAGTGTCTAAATCAAACCGTTTCCTCTGCTGATATCTGCTCATTTTTAATTTCCCCCCAGAAATTAGGCGTGGACAGACTTGATTGATGGAACTCTCAGAAGAGATGGGCTGTGGCTTGGGCAATGGGCTCTGTCTGTTCATTACATCTACTGACTTATTCGAACTTTTTTAACTTCACCACAGAATTCACTGTCATGTACCTACTTAATTGAACTTTTCTGGAAACATGGATGAGTACAAACTGCACAAACCTATTAAAAAAACAGGAGAATCGCACTAGCTAATTAGCCTTGTTAGCTAAAACCTTCCGGTATAAACAGCAACCAGCAGGTCAGAAATCAAATTTTGCACAAAAGCCGTCTGATCGTAAGTGAATGCATGCACTACCAATAACGTTAGGATGGATTTTATAAGTAGATATCACAAATAATGAGTATTAAACTTATCTTGCTTTGCTGACTGCTGTTAAATTAAGCAGCCACCCCTCATGAAGCCACAGTTATCCTGCGGCAAATTTCCAGTTCATGTCCAAGTGAAAAAAGTCCTTCCTACATCCGTTTTAATAAAATATTTCCAACTGAAACTATTTTTCTCCTTGGCTGAGGCTAAGGTCTCTGGATTGATGTAATAAAGAGAATTTGTCTGATCATTTGAATCCGAGAAAGTGTCTTACTTAACAAAAGGGCACATCTACTGTACACCTACTGTACACCTACTGCGTAAGCCTGAGCTGACGAAATTCCATAGTGCTCAGAGAGGCTGCAAATTTGATAAAATGGCACAAAAAAAAAAGCTTTCTATCAATCGAAAAAATACCTAAAGGTAGCATGGTGTCCATTACCATATACGGTTGGTGGTTTTAACCTCTGACTGTTTGCAAAGTTCTCACACTGGAGACTCCTTCAAATTTTTGTTTTGGGTAAAACTTCACTACATCAGTGACTACACCTTTTTCTTTTTGAAAATGTTTGTCTAACTATCTGACATACATGTTCCTGTTTATGCTGGTATTATAAAGAAAGAAAAAACTAATAAAGAGTGCATTAACGCAAACCTTGTAGCCAGAACGGCTGTCAGACATACTGTTATACAATATGAACAAATCAGAATTGAGCATTCAAACTCAGCACTGCGGTATAAATATCTAGAGTATAATGGGCTGTGTGTAGAAAGAGTCCATATGAAAGATTGTTTTGCACCTTAAAAACAGAATCTTCCTACTTTAAAAACAGAATCACTGCTCCTCAATCTGTTACTGCTCTTGCATCAGTATACGTAGGGACATTGCAGGACTCCTGGAGGTGTCAAATAACAAACAACAATGCAACTAGTGCCTGGAATTGCCTGGCCTTGCTCTACACTAAAACCAAGCCTACTCATCATGTGGGAAGATCTTTGTGGAGGGATTATATCAGGAAGGTTCACAGGGAAACTCGCTAGCAATGTAAACAGCAATAAAATTAATTAATAGGCAAAAAGTCACGAAAAACACTTTTATATGTCAAGCTAGGAAGTGAGTTTGAAAATGATAATATAATGGTGCGGTCATAAGGAGAATGGAGATCTTGGTCAAAGTGCTGTCCAGAAGCATAATTCCTATCACCCCCCTACACACACACCTAGTACAGTAACAGTACAATGTCTCTCACTTTCCCATTTCAGTGTTAAGAGATACTGAGATGTAGATGTCACTATAAAAAGAATCTGACAGTGTTTCAATTTCCATCAGTCTCAGTGGGAGGCCAGTGACGGGGTTACAGTGCAACTCTCATCGCTACTATCCATGCCTGGCTGCAATTTCAGCTGATCCCATCCACTCGTGCTCTAAACACGCAGCGTGCTGAAGAGGGCTCCTGAGTGGGCTGACTGGGGCCTAATTAGGGAGCTTTGTTAATGACAGGTAGTGTCAAATGCTAATGAGGCCCTGATTGGAGTGCGGGGGAGTGGAGATGATTGGGATGTCTTGCAGCTAAAAGTCAAATACTCATCAGAGCAGACAAGGGGCTTCACAGCATTCATTTTTGAAGCAGTCAAGGCAAAGCGGTTAGACATGATGCCGATGTCTGATCACATGCCATAAAATGCTTTTAGAGCAAGCATTTTTGCAAATTTATGTCGCTAAGCCCTTCAATCAGTGGCTACCTTTTCACAGTTACTGACTGCAGTCTGTATTTTATGAACATGTGAGGTTTTAAACTGCAGCTACATAATCTGGCAGTTTAATGCATGCTATTAAATTTTTCCTATTATCTTTATGGCACTTTTAACAACAGATGTTGTCACAAAGCAGCTTTACAGAGATCCAAAGCCCCAAAAACAAGCCAGAGGTGACACTCACAAAGAAAAAAACTCCTCGAAACAACATGAGAAAGAACGTCCTCGGGGAGAACACGACTCAAAATGGAACTTTTTCTCATCTGGGTACTGCTAGTAGGACTAGTAATCATTACAGTATACATTGTTTAGAAGAGAAATATTAAACAGCACTGTGTAAAAGGTCTGGCATAAACACAGAGCAATCGTGATTACAGGAGCCGATTTTAGGTGCAAATCTACAACATCCAGGTGAGGTTATCCACTAAAGCAAGGCTGTGTCTGAGGGTGTAACTAGTTTTTAGGAAAGTGCACATCTTTAGGCTATCTATGTGAAATCATCCACAGCAGACGAGGATAAAGAGCAAGTGCAAAAGAAAGATCAGACAGGTCCGGAGGGAGACATGTGGAGACACAGATGATCAATAATAGCAGAAGGTACATCATTTTGAATTCTTCTTCTACCAGTTAAAATCTTTACATAAAACATGGGCCAAGATTATTCACATAACTCTTAACCTATTAAAGCTGGGGGGCAGTGGTTAAGGCTTTAGCTTCACTGATCCAAAGGTTGTGGGTTCAAGTCCCAGTATCACGAAGCTACTACTGTTGGGCCCTTAAGCAAGGCCCTTAACCCTGACTTGCTCAGTTGTATAAAAACAATAAATGTAAGCTGCTCTGGATAAGAGTGTCTGCCAAATGCCATAAAGCATGTTGCCGTCATCCCATATAATGTTGCTAATGTTGTTCTCATACTCCTGGAATCCTTCAGCACGTTCATGCTGACTCCTCCATCTATATCCTTTTCTTTTTAGCAGTTCCCATAAAATATATCATTAAGGAAATAACCTAATAATTAGCCGAATCTTATTGACTTTTTATTTCAGCAGTCTTAAAAGAATGCTTTTTTTTAGTCTGTATGAGATGATTCCATCCTCAATTTCTCTAACAGACTATATGAAAACCTGTGATGGCCTGGCGAGCTGTCCAGGGTGTGCTCTGCCCTCGCTCAGTCGGCTGAGATGGGTACCAGCCTCCCCCGCGACCCTAATTAAGCTAAGGAGGTTCAGAAAATGAATGTAATAATAGTCTATGTGATAACCTGTTTCTCCATCACAGAATACATTATGAAGATCCTCTGCCGACAGAATTACACTCAAAGAAACCACTACATTCTGCTTAGATTATCAGTCTAAGGGTCATCAGCTCTTGTGCAAATATAAATAACAATAATTTACTTAAGGCGAGGTGGACTATTGAGTGTTATCCACTGAGCCTGAAGTGAATAATTGTTATTTATGTACTATATGAGGACAGCACTGTGGCAGAGTGGTTAGCACTTCCGCCCCACAGCAGAAGGTCCTGGGCTCGGCGAGGGCATTTCTCCTTGTGTTTTGCCTGGGCTTCTTCTGGGTGCTCCAGTTTACTTCCACAGTCCAAAGACATGTACATTAAGCTAAGTGGTTGTTACAGATTGCCCCCAAGTGTGAATGTGAATCACTGTGTTTTGGCCGTCATGGCCGTCATGGCTGTTCGAGGTGTCAAATGGGCTAGACTCCAGCCTCCCAGCAACTTAAGCAGGATAAAGCGGTTCAGCAAATGGATGGATGGATACATAAGATATGGATTTTACTTAAAAATTTTAAAGAATGACAGTGGTTACACACAGGCTATGACAGCAGCTTTTGAAACTCAAAAGTTTTTTTCTTTCCAAAAATCGCAAAAAACACATTACAGAGCTTTCTTAATATTGATATGGAATGGCATCTTGTTTACTTTCCAGTGTTTACGAATCAGTGACCATGGCAATCCATGAGTTTTTATCTATCATTCCAGTTTAGCATGTGGATCAATGTCAAATAATTATTAATTTGAGAAATTTTCTCATTTCTAATTGATGAAACGCCAGCAAATAATTTTTGGTATTGCGTCACTACCATCGGATAATTTAATTACACCATCAGTGCTATCAGATCAGTCAAATGATTATTGCATAACTGGCACACACACCATAGTACCATGACTGCCTAATTAAATAATATTTTGAACGAACGATGAAAAATGACAGAATTTGGCCTTCGCATGATATGGAGAATTATTCGGTCTCAGAGGGTGTTATCCACTGAGGCCAAAGACGGCTCGATTTGTCTCAATATCATACGTTACCTCATTCAATAATGACTTATTTTCAGCAAACAAAGACAGCAAACCCGTCAGATTGCACTGTTCCCGTGTAGTATATAACAATTATTCACCTCAGGCTCAGTTGATATTCCAGAATTGACAGAACATTTCCAGAACGCTGCTGTCGGCAATCATTGATTGCAGTGGTATAAAACTGGCCATCGGTGAGCACAGCATGTTTATGCCTTCTAATATCACTTATTGTAGCTTACAAAGAAATCTTTAACAGTATACAGTGATATTGTCAATAAAACTGTATACAAATAATACAAATAACACAGAACTTCATACCTGACCATTGAATTACATCCCTGACTGTACACTGAATAGACTAATAGTATCATAGTATATAGTATCATGGGTATAATGTATTTTGAGCAGTACAGGACTATCACTTGTCTCTTTTGCAGGCTTTCTGTGATATTTCCCAACCAAACACATCAGGCAGCCCTAAAGACGGGGCAGCTCTGTCTTAAATATAGCTACGAGGTCTCCAAATGAGCTCTCCAGAGACATCTTGCAACACCTGCAGCCATTTTTCAAACGATTTAATTGGTTTACTTAAGTCAGGTGACACTTACAGCAGTGCTTTGTTCCTTGTCACTGTGACATAAAGGTCTCCAGATGCAATTAACCCCATTCCTGAGACACACTGTACAGGGAGCATCTTTTTGGGAGGCAGCCATCTGATGAGCAACTTGTCAAATGCTAGAATTAATTCACTCGCACAATCTGCGATTCTGTAAAGGGACTCCCTTGAACTTTTTATTTTTTTTAATGAAACACCACCAATAATTTCCTCCCTACACAGACCCTCAATTATAGGTGGATATGACATAATACTAATATCACACAAATTAGGAAACAGTGTTTTTTCCCCAGTGAAATCAAGTGGGGCTCTTCAGTCGAAGAGCTCCTTGAGTGAGAAGGGAGGGAAAATTCCTCACAGCATTTCAATCCTGGCGAACGGCGGACACTGTGAGTCATGACACTATCCGAGGGCTCCAGTGAAATGTGTGGGTGGACAGCTGCTGTGATGGTGAAGTATATGAAGAGAGCTTCCTTGGCCGAGTCAAGGGAGCGAAGGAGAAAGCACGAGAGAGAGAGAGAGAGAGAGAGAGAGAGAGAGGGAGAAGGAGGGAGAGAGTGGGGTGGGGATGGCAGTGGTGGGAGGGGGTGAGAACGACAGTAGAAGATGGATTTCCACACATTTATAATAGCTGTCACACCTTACGTTCTCCGAAGCAATTTCACATTTTAGAATGGGACAGGAGCTCAAATTAAAAATGACATTAATTTCTGCCAGCCGGCGCACATTGCATTTTTCATCCCAGGTGAAACACTTCTAGATTTAGGCCATGGAATGGTATTAAAGTGTTTCAAAAACAATACTCCTCAGTCAGGGAGGATTTGGTATTTATGGGAATATGCATATGCTTTTGGATATATATATGAATCTGTCTGTTTTGTTTTAACCACATTATTTAAATCATTCTTTGCTTTTCATGATGTAATATCATTTATAATAGGCCCATAGAGCAAAATCGGAAACAACGATCATGCAGTTAGTGGTGCATACAGCTACATTCATTCATCTTCATTAAGCGATTTGAGTTCTGAAGTGAATCTGGAGTCTATACTGGGAATGCTCGGATACAGTTTATAGGACAACAGTCCTTTGCATGCCATCATACACACATTCAGAGCTAGCGGCAATTTAGTGAAACCCAGTGGATCGATAGGAATGGTTTTGGAAGGAAACTGCAAAACATGGGATAAACCTACAGAGAAAGGTGGAATATACAAAACTGAGCAGCACAGATACTAAACCAAGTCAAACTAGAAACCCTGGAGCGATACACACCGTACCACTGCATGATACATTCATTTTCTAAGCACCTTAATCCCAATTAGGGTAGCTGACTCTGGGCAAGGGCAGGGTATGCCCTGGACAGCTCGCCAGGCCATCGGAGGGCCAGAACTCACAGCCATTCGCACTCAAACTCACACCTAGGGGCAATTTGGAACAGCCAATTAGCTTACTGTGCATGTTTTTGGACTGTGGGAGGAAACCGGAGTACCCGGAGGAATCCCAAACAAGAATGGAGAGAACATGCAAACTCCACACAGAGACGCTCAAGCCTGGGAACAGAACCCAAGACCTTCTTGCTGTGAGGCGAACACTAACTGCATGATACATTGGCATTTAATTTGAGATGGCACGTGTGATGAAACTCCGAATCAAGACTTTCATGTCAGTGAGGGTAAAACATGCTCAAATACAGTAAGTGAACATCAACCAACTAGAGTCTGAAAATGCTAATTAAAACATACAAATGAAAACTTACAAATGAAGTTTCAAGTGATTTACAGTGATGAAGGTCAGGTTGAGGTCAATTAGCTACACTGCAAAAACAGATTGATTGAAACAACCAGTATCTTGGTTTAAATCCACACAATATTCATTCATATATTCATTTGCTGAACTGCCTAATCTACCAGGGTCATGGGGAGGCTGAAGCCAGTCTCAGCTGACACTTGGCAAAGGCAGGTACACCCTAAACAGCTCACCAGTCCATCACAGGGCCAACACACACACACACCACCACCACTCACACTCACATGTAGGGGCAATTTGAAACAGCCACTTAACCTAATGTGCATGTTTGGACTGTAGGAGGAAAGCAGAGTATCCTGATGAAGCCCACGGAAGCACAGGGAGAACATGCCACACACCACACAGAAATGCCCTCGCTGAACCTGGGACTCGAACCCAGGATCTTCTTGTTGATGCGGACGTGCTAACCGTTATATCACTCTGCCATCCTTCAAGCAATATAAATGGTCGAATTATGTCCAACCAAAACAATGTTCGCCTCAAAGACTTAATGTAGTGCTATGGTGGTCCGAGTGCTGGGCTCACGGTCTACAGATCGTTAGTGTCGGATAACGTCAGACCTGCACTGTGCTTAGACCCCTGGGCAAGATCTCAATCACAAGTGTGTCTCTGTTCACCCAGCAGTATAATTTGGAACCAGTAAATAATATAATAATAATAATGGAAGAGTAACCTGTGATGGACTAGAGTCCCATCCAGGAAGAGTTGAACTCCTAGTAACTTCAAACTACAGAACCAGGGATAAGCACCAACGGATTAAAGAGTATACAACCATCTACCTAAATTTCCTTTTCTCTGACTGTAGTCTGCGCTAGATCCTTACCATGATACATGCTTCATCGTGTTTATCACTAAGGTTAGTCTGTTGAGCTTTTACACCCGAGCCTACTGGCTCATCAGGCTGGAGCCTGTCCCGCATTTCTGTAGCGTGAAGCGAATAGGAGTTCAACTCCTCCTGGATGGGATGCTAGCCCATGAAATGTTACCCTCCCAGTATTTTTTTACTGGTACCCAGTTATTCTAATGGGTGGACACACTTGTGGTTAACACCTTACCCAGAAGTCTTAGCACGGTGGGGGTCTAACGGGGATTCAAACCCACAGCTGATCATGAACTCCTGATTATGAGCCCCCTAAACCACTACACCACCGGCCCTACTTTCACCAACCGATTTACTGTACATGGGTTATTATACGACTATTATAACCAATTACATTGCTACATTGTTTAACCAATCTGTTTTTTGCTGTGTTTTCATTTAGCAGAGCGTGAAATGCTAATTCTGTTAAGAGAGGGAAGAACCTCCAGAGAGCATTATAAAAGATGAACCAATAATATTGAGATGACTTCCTGACCCCTGATACGAAGAATAATCACTTGGAATAAAACAAACTTACACAACCCTTTCATCTCTGTGTACATTTCTGTGCATTTTAATTGTTGTGCATATCTGATATACATTCTTTTTGCAGATATATTCATATTTTAATTCACACATCATTTGCTTGAAAAAAATGTTAATTCAAAATCAAAAAACCATGAAATGTTTCAAAACAGTTTACTTTATTGTTATTATTATTATTATTATTATTTTTTAAATCTTCTCCAGACAAACACATTGATTTCTGGACCACAGTAGAGGATGGAAACCTTTCACAAACATTTTTTATTATCATAATTATTTGAAAATACAAATATAAAATTATACTTTCCACATCTGAGATGTGAGAGACCCCCATCCACTTTAGTTTATTTTACAACAGGGCTTAAGCAAGCCATAGAAGAAGACCTGAAAGATGCTTTCAGACGTCAGTCCGTTCAGTCAGTTCATGCGGTAAAAAGTCCGTTAAAAAAATGGGCAAGTGTTAGGAATGGACAAGGCAATCAGAGAGGCGAAGGAAAATACAGGAGAGCAAGTTCCCGAAGGAAGTGTCAGAAATAAAGACCCTTCCCCTGTGACACCTGGCGTGTGAACTGCACCGTGTCCCCACAGAGTTAAAGGGACACGCGCACAACTAAACTAACACATTTCCCAGCTTTCTAATTGTCCCAGTAGTGCACAAATGCAGCTTTTTACACAACACGTGATTTGAAACATGACGATCGAACAGGATTTCAGTGTAGACTACTGACCCGAAAGTTTCCTGGGTCACTACGAATGATTAATAAGCATTATGAAGCAGCGGCAACAATTTAACAAAGAGATATATACACTATACATATATATCCTGTATCTGTATACAAGTATATACATATGTCATTACAGTGTATGTGTGTGTGTGTGTTTGGGTGTGTGTGTATGTGTGTGTGTTTGGGTGTGTGTGTTTTGACAGAGTAGCTTGTTCCTTCAATAATGGGATGATCGTTTTGGCCATTGCCTAGCACTTGCCTCAAAATTCAAGTTTTGAATGGATACGGTAGTTCATTTCGAATATCACCCAACACCTTCCAGGTCATTTTTTTTCTATTCCTTTTTTTTTTCTTCCAAAACCAACAATTATCCAATGAATTAACTAGTCTAGCAAGATGTGTAACATTCATCTGCTGTAAACGGCTGTCGATGGAAAAATAAAATAATGGCAACAGAGCCATGCTACCTTAAAGTCCAAGCTACGAGATCTAATTAGAAAAGAAAATATATATATCAATAAATAAATAAACAAGAAATGAAAGAAAGAAAAAAAGAAAGAAGCTGACTGAGAGACAATATTGAAGGCTATCAGAAAAGGTTGCCAGCCTTCATTTTAATCAAGAGCTAGATTCTTAAGAGTGCGAAATTCAGAACCCATTCAACGCGGACTGTGTGCAGTAGATAAATGCATCGCTTACTTCATAAAATAATGATGACTGCACATCATTAATGATACTGATGTTTGTGATGTCATAATTTGCAACAACCTCCCACCAGCACAGATTAAATATACTTTTTATAGTACTTAATGCGGCGGCACGGTGACGTAGTGGTTAGCACGTCTGCCTCACAGCAAGAAGGTCCTGGGTTCGATCCCCAGCTCGGGCGTTTCTGTGTGGAGTTTGCATGTTCTCCCTGTGCTTGCGTGGGTTTCCTCCGGGTACTCCGGTTT
>JBCNYG010000013.1:14730149-14742376 GCA_039654305.1 Porochilus rendahli | reverse complement strand
CCCGCCCTCGCCCAGAGTCGGCTGAGATGGGCGCCAGCCTCCCCGCGACCCTAATTAGGAATATGCGGTTCAGAAATCAATGAATGATGATAGTACTTAATGCCAAATCTACAGCCATGTTCAAATCTACATACAAGTTTTTTTTCTTCAGGAAACATTTACAGGTTCTTTTTTAAGAAAACAAAATCTCTATAACAGTGCTTCTAGAACCTTCAGCTATCCAAATCGGCATTAAAGAAGGTCACTGGCTGACAGCAGGTTAAACTACTGAAGAGTATTCAGTAAAACTGGCTCAGTGTTTGTGTCTGAATGAAATCTGAAAGCACTTATCAGAGACACAGAATCCACAAGTAATTATGAGCTGAATCTCACATAAAGAGGAGATTAGAATTAGCTTACATTCATAATCCCTGAGAACAGATTTCATTCAGAAATAATATCTCAGACTTCTCTGTATGTCATGTTGAATTCTTCTTTGACTGTTACAGCAATAAATAATCAAACCTGTCTTAATAAATCTATTTAGTTATGAACATTAACAACGGTTCGCCTCACGGTTATGTTTAATATGATATACGAATACACAGAGCTGCAGCAAGTCGTTTTAGTTTTGTTTTTTCTCTTGCTGTGATTAAGCCTTAGCTTTGATTATCATGAAGAACTGGCACGAACGTCAGAGTGCAAACGCAACGGTTAAAATGACCAAAAGCTAAAAGATATATGAACCTATGACACATAGACACAAAAAAAGTATTTAAAAAATATTAGTTGACGTTTTTTAGAGTATAAATATCAAAGCCTATTACAGTTTTATCCGTATCTATAATTATTAGGCTAGATCATTATTACTCAGGTAGAACAGACTAAAAAAATATGATTTTTTTCCCATTCATGTAATAAAATCCTTGCTATAATTATAAATTGTGTCCCTCTAAAAAGAAAAAGAAAGAAAGAAGAAAACAAAACAAAACAAACAAACAGTTTTGCATATCAAGCATTAGCATTTAAGGTAGTATGGCACACCCCCTTTCAAACATTCAAAGGTGGGGATCCAATTAATGCCTTGTTTACAACTCTGTCTTACACCAATTATGTTTTTCTGGATTTCATCATGAGAGCTTTGGTTAGTTGAAACCATGTGAGAATCAGGAATAAACAAATAAACAAAACAAAGAACAACATCCCAATGAGCACAAAGAAGAAAGTAAAGGTGAAAACGCCATGAAAACAATGTTCAGCATTTTTTTTTGTGTTTGTTTCTTTAAATGATCATCAAGAGAAAGTTCTATCCTTACTGGTCCTAAATCTACTAAACCACTACAACTCTACTGTAACGTTGATTACATAACATCTATGACTATTCACTAGGAGAGAGTGAGACAGAGATATAGCGAAAGAGCAAGAAGACAAAAGCAGAGCAAAAAACGGGGAGAGAGGAGTGAAACAGATCAACAGAGAAATGTACAGATCACTACACTGGCATCAAAGACAGCACTCTTTTACAAGGGAATTTCTTTTTTCCCCTCTTTTTTAACACATTACTGAAATACAATGATTAACAGAAGATTACTGGATGATGCGAAGGGGAATGGAGAGATCATCAAATGATAAATACAGTACATAGTAACCGTAATATAGTCAGCAACATATTTAACATAGTCATTTACTTCCACAGAAAAATAGCAATAAAAATCCCCCGTTGAGACTCAAACCATGTTGGGGATCGCAATGTTTTGAGTAGTTTTGTCTTCTGAAAAAGTTCCAACAGTTAACAGGAAGCCTTCTCTCCGCTTCCTGTGTTTTTTCCGAGATGTACAAAAAAAAAAAAAAAAAAGATAAGATTCAGCACTTCCAATCACGTGTCCGTTCAGTAAAATTGTGAAAAGGGGAGAGAAATGAAAAAAAACCACACTTGCAACAAGGATGAACAACAGCATATATCAGTTTACACTCTTAAATATCACTCTTATTTCACTCAGCATATATTTTAAGCATCATTTCAATCTCGACAGATCCAACATGTACGTCACATACGTGTAGCAGCTACTGATTTCATTCAGTTTCAGTGTATCGGAGGATTTCAACTATTGCTACCAATAAACTCAGCTGTAATGTTGGCAGATTAGAAGCACAAAAATAAAATGCCCGGGAAAAAAAAAGATCATTCCACAAATACAGCCGTAGAAGACTGCAACCGTACAGGGACAACGTTTCTATATGAATCCTTCATATGACACACGGTAGAGAACATCCTTTAACATGTGCAAATAGAAAATAATAAATTCTTACTCACAGTGCAATGATTCTTTGAAATTTCAAGACAATCTTTTTTTTTTTTTAATTTCGTCTCACGCTAAAATAAATTAATTTGTTACGTCCTCTAAAGTACATCCCACAGGACTGAGGTAATGGTGCAAAAACAGTTCCTAATTGATCACGGCAAGTCAGAAATGACTTAAAATCTTGAAATATTGCCTTTTTGTTTCCGAAATCAGGCATTCTGTGTACTACTCATTTAGGACTACGGGAAAAATAAATTTAAGAGAAAAAAAAAAAAAAACAGTTTATTTCTTAAAAATTCGCTAATTTTATCACTGGTACTTAAAAAACATGAAATAAATATGTGCTTTGGATTTCAGTTCGTTTTTTTTTAAATACAATGCTGATTTGTGTGTATGCTGTAAAGTGTTTTCTCTGTGAAAGCTGTGCACATCTGATCTCACAATCTAGTCAATATGCTGGTTTGCTACCTGCACAGTTAGAAAGCCAACAGTATATACAGAGCGAGTGAACAGCGTTTGATTGGGCTTGTGTCTGCGGTTGGGTTCTTACGGCTTTTTTTTTGTGCTACAAATGCATTTCAGTTACTGCACCGAGCCTGAAAGATCTTTTTTTCTTTTTAAACGTATTTCAGATTGAGCACAGTACAACCTCTAGAACACCATCACAAAAATATGGTTCTCTCTGAGATGGTTCGATGTAGTATTGAATAATATTTACAGATTATTTTTAAATCTCATTTCACAAAGTATTAAAAGGAAAAGTATTTTTTCTTTCCTTGACAACGACAACGACAAAAAAAAAACATTTATAAAAAAGGACTTTGAAAATATTGTAGTCCTCTTATTGCCCAAAATAGATAATAATGATAACAAGACATCACACGAAACGAAGAACAGAGCTACTTAGATTTGTTAGTTACCCTTTCGTCGCTCTTTTAAAGGTTGAAAAATCATGATTTCTGAAGCAAGTCCTTCAGTTTTCTTGCTTGAATGAAATGAAATCTGAAAACATGAAACGTTGCGCATTATTACAAAGAGCCAAGAGCGAAGAGACAATGCTAGTGATGTTATTACACTAAAAAAGAGAGAAAATGTACATTTATAGAGTTCTTCTCATCAGAGAACATGAATAAAATGAAATATTTCAAAACTAGTCAACCTCAACGGCTGCTTCAGACTAAATGATAAAAGCTGTTAAAGAAACAACTTCAATGTAACGGGGAAAAGTGAAAAGGACAAAACGACAATAACATCTTAGATTATGGGGATACATTAGGAGAAATAAAAATCCAAAAGCCAGGATTTCATTATAGTACAGCAGATTAATGTTGTTGGTTTTTTTTTCTGAGATGATTCAGACATTTCTTTTCTTCTTCAGATTCTGCCATCTCAGCTCATCGTTGTCTGTTTCACGTGGTAGTGCTTGGAGTTGTATGGCCGTTACCTGTACATAAAACCAGTTAGAAACTGCGGCCTGTCTTCCCCGGACCTCCCGATAAACTCTCCTGGAGCAAACAGAAGATTCACAAGCCTCATAAACGCGGCATTTAAACAGTGTGGGTGAGATTTAATGTATCAAATGTGCTGCATCTGAGCCTTGGGGGGATCCATGATTTCATAGATCAAATTTGTGTCTTGGGTTCGGAGTCTGCGTTGTCAAAGGCTCATTCACTCGTGAAATAAATGTAGTGTTTGGAATTATGGGGCTTTATTTAAATAAAGTACTCGATTTAGTTATAGAGCTTTGTCTTTCTTATTGCAGTGTGATTCAGAGCCTTGGAGGCGGTGTGCAACGCACTGATCATATATAATATACTATACAATAAAGATGGAATTTTTACATTTTTCTAAGAAATCTGAAATCACATTAATTCACATTTTAGTCAGACATAAAAAGTGTACACATACTAAGAGTCTATATGATTAAATTTGTACTACAGTTCATTCTACATTCCCGAAATTGCATTACAGAGTAGCATGTTCATTAGAGTGTTTTTTTTAGTACTACATACAATCTCTAATGGAGAATCTCAGATGCAGAACATATTGAACTCATTGACAAGCACACACATGCATTAGTGTTTTCAGCATGCAGAAACAAAACTGTGGCCATCTGCACGCATCACACAGCCAGTTTAAACAAGCTGCACAGCTCTGTTACTTCCTCTGTGACACGGTTTAATCCAAGAGCCATAACAGTTGCTAACAAAGCTCTGTGAATGAAGGCAACTTCTGTGTAGCCTTTTCCTCTGATTAACTCAAGACTTTCAAGAGCAATTAGAATAACCAGAAACGACAGTATGCCGTTAAATGAACTTGGCTACAATACATAAATAAAGTCATTACTCTCCCTACGGCGAAAGAGAAAAAAGCCAGATAAGGCTGCCAGAGATAAAAAAGAAATAGAGCGAATAGATTCTAAAGACCTTATTTATATTGAACTGTGAACACATTCACAGCATGCATCTGTAAGGCACACATTACACACATTGTAATGATTACTTATGAAAATTACCTTGATTTTATAAAAAAAATTATTATAATTTTTTTTACTTAATATATAATTATAGCATAATCATTTCTCTAATTCAAACGAGACAGTCACGCTTTGCATTTTCAATAAATTATTATTCTCTAAAGAGAGATATTATAAGAAATGGCTTCTCAAAGAACATTTCAGAGAAACTGAGAAAGATTACAGCATACTGTGCTCATAGATGTTGAAAATATTGGCCCTTTAAATACCTCCCAGTGCTAATGTTCATCTGCTGAATCGCTGCCAGTTTTAGGCTTGATGAATGTCCAAGAAATAGAACACTGGAAATACTGTTGGTTTATATAAATTTTCCTCCTCGCTTTACTCAGAGCCTCTTAAACATCACGTGCCCGTCGGCAAAGCACTCTATGTCATTTCAGATACTTGTCACCAAAAATCTGACTTTAGCTCTGGTATTTTCTCACAGATAAAAACCTCCTCATGCAACTTTTCTAAAGTACTTTCTATATGCTGAATATAAACATTCTGGCACAAGCACACATTATTGCGTCATTACACGACTTGTAAGCATGAAGTGGGCAGCGCATAACACGCCCGAAATAAAAATCCTTAGGGCGGCACAGTGGCATAGTGGTTAGCACACAAGTAGGTCCTGGGTTTGAGTCCTGGCCTTTGCGAGGGCGTTTCTGTATGGACTTTGCATGTTCTTCCTGTAATTATGTGGGTTTTGTCCGGGTAATCCGGTTTCCTCCCACAGTTCAAAGACATGCACATTAGACTAACTGACTCTTCCAAATTGCCCCAAGTGTGAGTGTTGATAGGTGTGTGTTGGCCTCACGATGGACTGGCGAGCTGTTAAGGGTGTACCCCTCCTTCTCCCAGAGTTGCCTGGCTAAGTAAGCTTACTCT
Organism: Porochilus rendahli; assembly: GCA_039654305.1. Taxonomy (NCBI): domain Eukaryota; kingdom Metazoa; phylum Chordata; class Actinopteri; order Siluriformes; family Plotosidae; genus Porochilus; species Porochilus rendahli. The sequence continues at coordinate 14,736,688 of JBCNYG010000013.1, read as the reverse complement.
ACCTTAAGTAAGATAAATTATCTATTATATTCCAGTAGTGTCATGTTATAAAGAGCGCTTGAGTGAAAATCTCCCATGTTGCCATATGATGCAAGCTTGTGACAGAACTTTTAATATATGCTTTAACAGAAAGCTTTGAGTTCTGGAGGCAATAAAATCACTACTTTCTACAGTTTATTCTCTTACTAATTCATAATGCAGTACAAATATAATGTAAACTGTAATGTATTTCATAAGTAATTACACCAATGTGTATAATGCTTTATAAAAGTATAATGCCTTATAAAAAATAAAACAGTGTTTTCTTGCTAACCGGTTCATATTTAATGCACATATGGTGTTCAAAGAAAGTGTTACCAAATAAAAAAGTGTATATGAAGTTAAAAGTAAATTGTTAGAGGAGGTGTGTATATGTAAACATGCAAAGCCATAAACACACATCCAGCAACAGACATGCGAATATGTGCATGTACAAACACATACACATAAACACACATTCTGGAGATTAACCATTAAAAAAAGGTCAGTGCACCAAAATTATTTGCCTAATTAAAGTTATAAAGGCACTGAATGTGGAAAACTATGCTGAAACACTTTCTGTCCAGTCTGTATCCGTTATAACTCGGGATAATTATTTAAAATTGGCAACGATTCCTTGTACAATGAATATTCAACACTAAATAATGTGCTATAAGCAAGTCCTTGATTACCGATAATTATGTTATAAACTCTAAATTACATATAATAATACCATATTGTTATACTGCACATCTGTTCATATCTCGGGAATATGAACCAAAAAACAGCAAGCGTAATATTTATTAACAATTATGAAAACAATTGCGTAAACATGATCCCTGTCTGCCCTGCGATGGCCTGGCGAGATGTCTAGGGTGTACAATGCCCTCGCCCAGATTAGGCTGAGATGGGCGCCAGCCTCCCCGCGACACTAATTACGTTTAAGCGGTTTAGAAAATGAATAAATGAAGATAGAGGACCAATCAGATTGCACAGATCAATGTTTTCGAACTGTTGACAAATTTACCAATTATTCATGGGTTACTCATTATAAGAGGTGTGCATTATAAGAAATAGGAATACCTAAATCATTTAAAGTTATCGAGCATATTATTACAGTTTTAGGCATTCATTACCAACTTACAGAGAATTCTAAGCACAGTTAGTCGTTTATAAATATGGGCATCACAGAAAGTGTTCCTTTGCATTCTGTGCTGAAAAGCAGATACATTGCATCAGATCAACAGCTTCATTTTAAATGAGAGTTGTGCTTTGACTTTAAGGGTCCTGGGTCTCCAGGTGCACACTGATCAAAAGCTGTACACCTGTGCATATTATCCACATATACAGCACTTCACACAGCCTCGTCTCAAAGCCGTATGGTGTGCTTCATAAGAGAATAAGTGAACGGAGCTCGGCCTGTCTACTGTGATTTCAGCTTTTACAGAAAGCACCAGCACAGTTCAAGTAGACCAACTCACACAGCAACGCATGCATGCTACATACAGACAAGCAGAGAATAAAAGAAATTGGTTAAAATACTAAAAGGCGAATGCAGAAAGCTTTCAAAAGGTCTCGTCTTCTTTAAGTAACACCTTTTAATCCTCTGAAACCATGTAAAAGCTTCCTGCCATGTCTCTGATAAAGACAGACATCCATATACTGCACATTACAGACTAAAACAAGGTAGAAGAAAAAAAAAAAAAAAAAAAGTTGCAAGGAGGGTAGAGGGTAGGGAGGATCTACAACAGAATAATAAACGGATATTTGAAGGATCTATTTCAATTAAAATAAAAATCTACCTCAATTGAGATGGCAACCAACCACCTGTTAGGTTTCAATGGTATCCGTTTGTAAAAGCTGTCGCAATCAAAGGACCCTAAAAGTGTACAGTTAGTAATAGTGTCAGTATGTAGTCCAGGTAAAACAGCTCATAATGCTAGCACTTGTCAGTAGCCTGGATTTCCATTTCAATTACTGTATTGCCAGCATGAATAAACAGTCATTCATTAATGAGACTTTTGTCACAAATGATTAGAATTCTACAGTATTATCACTACTACTGTGTATTGTACTATTTCTCCATAAACACACAGAACATCAGTCATCATATTTGCAGATTTTTATATTCATGCTAACAGTATGAACATTAATAACATCATAAGGACTTCAACACAAGCAAAAAATGTTGGCAAAAAAGAAAACAGCTCATCAAAGGCGAATGTAATAACACTGCATTCTCAGCGACCAAACTGTGAACTTTTTCAGGATGACTTGGTTGTCATGCTTGAGTGTTTAACTTAATAAAGAGCACTATTAGCAACTAGCGAGGTGGTACAGTGGGTAGTGTTGCTGCCTCACAGCTCCAGTTTCTTTCTGTGCACAGTTTTGCGTGTTCTCCCCATGGGCTCTTTAGTTTCTTCCTACCTCCATAAAAAAAGGTTGGTGAACTGGTTCTGCTGAATTGCCCTACGTATGACTGAGGTGTACGATGGACTCATGTCACATCCAGGATGTGTACTTACCTCGTGCTAAATGCTTTCTGAAGACGAATTCACTAGTTTGAATATCTGTGAGGAGTAGGCAATGAGCACACACACACACACACACACACACACAGGGCCTAGTCTGTAGAGAACATTCTCCACCTCTAGTGCTGTCAATCAAAGCTGAAATTCTGTGAAAGTTTCAGGTCAGCCTACATTCAACTCTATTTAGGTTAAAAGAATTCATCTGAAAGTCAAGTGCAAGGTGACTTTGTTAATCTCAACATTCAGCCTGGAGTTGATGAATGGCCTGTCTATTTTTTTTCAGGGGAAAGAAAGCACAAAGAAATTCTCACTTGGATTTCCACACAAATGTAAGATTCATCGTCCACCTATAGTGCAGTGTGTAAGAGGCAGTATCCTCAGACACAAAAGGCCTTATTCATTTCCCCAGCAGACCTTGATGTTGATTGCTGGGCTGCAGCTGAAAAACGGCCAGAGCTAGTAATTCCCTGAGCAGCATGTGATTCAGCCTGGTCTCCCTCCTGCAGCCCCCCGGTGTGCTGACCTCTCCTCCCTCCCTGTTCCCTTAACTCTCCAAACCCCTATCACTCTACTCTGCTAGCACTTCAAAACAAAAGGATGGAGAGAGTAAAAAATGCGCACAGCTTCAAAGGGCAAAACAACATTCTTACTACAGGCTTCCTCACAAGGGTGTATTATTGCTTTATTGATTTACATATGCACTTTGTGCAGGAGGACTTTTCAAAGGGAGGACATGGTATGCCTGCAGCCTGGCTGAATCAGAGGAGGGGGATAAAAGGGAGCCATTGTGCAAACGTTTGAAAATGAGAGAACTAATTGTAAGATTTCAGTCCTCCTGCCTGGTGCATGGACAAAGACTCGGTGACAAGCCATACTGCCGATGACAGACGGTACAAAGTTCACAGTTTGTTCTGGGGAAGCTGACAGAAAGAGCAGAGGAATGAAGGGAATGAGGAATGTTGGCAATGCAATAACCACACGGCAAAGCTTCAGAGCCTGAGCACCTGCTTGACACTAACGAGGGCATGATTCCACATTTTGGAGGCAAACTTCAGACAAAGGGCATTTTTTGGGCGATAATTAGCCTGAGTAAAACATATTCATCTTTCAGCCCTTTGACTTGCACAAGGTACAAGAAAATATTTTAAATACTTTGCTCATGCTTGATCAGATTTAAGATCCACAGTTTTATAGTTTTGCAGAGTCAAATTTATAGCAATGGCTATGCATAAATAAGTGTTTTAAATGTAATTTCTTTACAAAAAATGTTTACTAATCACAGACTAGTGTGTTTTCCACTGATGCAGCAGCTATGATGCAGCAGGTGAAGGAGAATGTGTTGAGATGAGCAGAAAGTGAAACATGAGTGTGAAAGAGGACAAGAAGAAGAGAAGAGATGAGAAGAGAACGAGTATTCGGGAGTGTACTCACAGCAATACTGTGGCCGAAGCCGGAGCCAGGCTGAGGGCTAGCAGCACTTATGTAGTTGCCCACTCCGGAGTCCTGGCTGGTGGGGCCATACAGGTCAGCCACAGGTCCTGGACTGCTTGCTCCAGGAAAAGTTCCAGGCCGTGGAGGGTTGGTGCCTGGCAAAGAAGCAGGTGTGCCAACACTGGGGTAAGGAGCGAGGCTCGGTGGGAGATAGTTATGTGCACAGCTCAAGAAACAACCTTTGCATGCAAACATGAACCCATATGAACTTGTGATCATGAGATCCATGCAACAGATCGCTAAACTATAGACAACTTACTTGTACCGTTTGTTTTAGCTTGGATTTGTGCATAGACCTATACACTGAGACCTAACCTGTAAGACTCTTTAGAGCCTACAGTGACTACAATTTCCACAAGCTTTTCAATTATTTATGGTACATTTTCTGTCACTCATGTACAACGAACCACTTGCTCATGTTGGACACAGCTACTCAGCATTCACATGGCATGCAAGCTACAAAAGGAGCTATGGTTGGTGTTGAGTATGCAGTGCGAGGTGTTTCGTGGCAAATGGAGGTGCTTTTTTAGAAGGCTGAACACTTTCCTTCAGAGGCTTCAGTAATGTTAAAGAGTACCAGGGAGAGTGAGCTGCTGCCTTGTAGGTCTCTTTCATTATCATAACCTCTCTCTCTCTCTCTCTCTCTCTCTCTCTCTCTCTTTCTGTCATTCAAGCAAACACACACACACACACACACACACACACACACACACACACACACACACCCAGAGCTCTCTGCTCTTCCTGAGTCATATCAAGTGTGCTCTTTGCGCTCAGAGTAGTAAAATTTGACTGCCAATTGTTGAGTCCTTCAAAGAAATTGCATGGGGGACTGTGCCACAACACCCCCTATCTAATCAACACCTGTCACAGGAAGAGTGCTCTCTTTCCCCCTTTCCTCCTTCTTTAAATATATGATGGTGATTATCTAGCTGTTAGCGTCAGGGGGCTTATGGGCCTCGCAGCCGGCTGCCAGCCAGGAAATTGTAGAGAGTGTCTTGAGTAAAGCGTGTTAAAGACTAGATCATTGAGCCTCATTTCCACCGAGATGCTTCAGGTTTTTTTTCTTACTGAAGTATATATGCTACAAACTGCAGAAGGCGAAAAGGGACGGTGGTGGGTGAGTACTTGGGCTCGTGTTAGTAAAACTGAAAGAGATGAAAACTTTGATTGGAGACGTAGAGCATATAACGACTGGAGAGACGTTTTTTGAATGTATGGGCTACTAATACCTTCTGACTTGCTACTCTAGATGGACTCATGACGTTCTGCAACCATGAGACATTGGGCCTCGTTTGTGGTTGCAGTTGTTGCTGGTGTGCTGTTGGCACAGGGACTGAACCTAGAACCTTCTTGCTATGAGGTCAATGTGCTAGCAACCATGCCACCGTGTCACCCTAGATCACGACTAATAATAATGCTAAATGTCAAACCTAACACAACCCTCATGGTACTTGTGTCAAATTTCAGTTAAGTGATCACAACATCCAAACTTATCAATACTTTTGCTAGCGTAAAGCACACGACGGTATCAGATGCTGTTAAATGGTGTAGTATTATCGAATTTCCATTCAGTGGAACTGAGGTGCCCCAACCTGCTTCAGCAAGACAAAGTGAACTTAATGAACACATGGTTTGCCAAGGTTGGTATACCTCTAGTGAGATGCACAGAGCTCTGACCTTAGCATGACTGAACACCTTTGGCAATATTCTCCCCTAATTTTAGTCATATCCAATTCCAACCCGTGAAGTGTTCACTCTCACACAACCGCCAGCAACCCCCTCCGTGACATGCAATGCTGCCACCCTGTCCGCTATCCGCCGCCTCATACAAATGAGCTCGCAGACGTCCATGATTGGCTGGTGATGGCTGAGAGTGACAGGCAAGTGTGCGCATGCCATCCCCTCCCTCCAGTGAGAGCTCGGCCAATTATCTCCCATGGACTCCCGGATGGCTGTGGCATCAATCTGGATTCGAACTTGCAAGCTCCGGGTTGATAGTCAGGAGCCCTAGGGTGTCCACAAATCTTTGACCATATATTGTATAGTGTATAAGAAAAACAGGACATGGGACATATTTTATTTGTGTTATATTTTCTATATGTAAATTTTCTCTGATTCCTAAGTGTGTGTTGCGTTACATATTTTTAGATTTCCTGTGCTTATTAAGTGTGTGTAATTTTACTGTTTCTAACATTTTTATAAGAAATGATGAACATGACATGACACAGTAATGACACGGTTGGCTACATTTTCTCTGAGTCTAAATTAGATTGCTGCTGCTGACTGACGTTATTACCATAATGAGCTGGAGTACCAGGACATTCTAATTTAAAGAGTTACTGTAATAAACAATATATAGAGACCAAAATATTGCCAGTTGGGGCAGTGGTGGCCTGGTGGTTAAGGTGCTGGATCAGGTTACTGATCCCAAGGTCGGGGGTTCAAGTCCCACTATCAGCGGGTTGTCACTGCTGTCCCCCCAGTGCAGCTAACTGG
>JBCNYG010000013.1:14662136-14672162 GCA_039654305.1 Porochilus rendahli | reverse complement strand
GGCGGACGTGCTAACCGCTACGCCACCGTGCCGCCCATTAGTTATTAGTTATTATTATTATTCAGGGGAAATTACTTTTTCTCATAGAGCCAGATAGGTTTGGAAGCTGAAAGTGGGTGGGGGAAAAAAAAGCATGACACCTCTTCCTAGCATCATCCAATCAAACAAATACACCCGATGCGTGGCAGGTAATTGCTGGGGAAGAGGGGAAAGGTTGTCCAGCCAAACGTCCACTAAGGGCAGGCTAAAATTAAAATGTAAATGTTGCCTCCAGGTGGACAGCAAGAGGAATGACTCACCATTGAAATGCCAGGCATGTGGTGTCGCCTTCTGTCTTCTTGTAGACAAGAACTATCTTATGAACTGGCACAAATCATTGTAAAATTGGTACTTTTTATTTTTATTATGATACGTGATTGTTTTGTAAATAGTTTTCCAAAAAAAAAAAAACACCCAAGCTGTTGCTTGCATTTTAATGAACATATATTTCTTCTTTTTTGCAAATTTTTTAAAATATTTTTTGAAATTTTTAATCTATATTTGCATTTCACGTTATAAAAAAATGTTTGTGGTTTTCACAGTAAAAAAAAAACCTACTCGGATTTTGTGTTTTTTTGTGGGAGTTTTATACTTCACAGCACTGTGTGTGTGTGTGTGTGTGTGTGTGTGTGTGTGTGTGTGTGTGTGTGTGTGTGTGTATTGGTGCTAAAACCTTGTCATGCCTCTCTACACACCCAGTTATTTCATAAATACTTTTTTAAAAAGCAATTTGATAGAACTTTTTTTATTTGTAAATTAAGGATACAATTAAAGCCTTTAATTAATTATTTGTTTATTTAAAAAAAGCCCTTTTTTTGGTAAAGTGTTTTTAGTAAGCTTTATTATTAAGGTTTGCTGAAAACTGCTTCGAAGGGGGGGGGGTTATTTAGCTGGAGCTACTAGGGCTGGAGTCTATCTCAGCCGACTCTGAATGAAGTCAGGGTACACCCTGAGTAGCTCACATGCCCATCGCAGGGCTAAAATATACACAACCAGTCACACTCACATCTAGGGGACATTTTTTGAAAATGGGAGGAGACTGAAGTACCTGGAGGAAACCCACACAAGCAGGGAGAGAACAATCAAACTCCACGCAGTGACGCCCGATCCGGGGACTCAAACCCGTGCTAACCAGTACACCATTGTGTCACCCGGTATTGTTTTTTCTTATTTTAAAAATAGTTCAGGGTGTTTTTTTTCAAGCTCTTGCCATTCGTGCACGATTAAAGCAGCACTAAGAAAGTCCGAGAGGAGATTTAGTGGGATTTCCAGAAGAAGGTCTGTGTGAGGTTTGTTGAGAAATGTATTTTCAGAACACATGCTGGGTTTTCACAGGTCCGATGAATGTGGGCTGGAGCATCATGCGCTGGCTGTTCTTCATCCTGCTTCTGCTGTTTGTGGGTTCAACTCGTCTGTGCTTCAACAGTGAGTGCTGATGTTTAACAGGAACCGCTCTCGCATTTGTACCTGAATCCCATTATGATCTGTGTTGTGTACACTGAGAAATAATCATCCTGCATTAAATAAGCTTATTTTCCTTCTTTTCCAGGGAGAAAGGCAAAGGTAAATCACCACGCTGCTGTATTTACAGACCTGCATGTTACTGGCAAAAAAAATTTAAAATCAAATATTAAGTAAAATATTTTGGGTTTTGTGTTAGATATCCATTTTTTTCCCATTTCTAGATGTAGTACACACAATGTACCTTTAATTAAAATAAATAACAAGAACTGTATTGCTCTGAGAGAGTGATATATATGGAAAGAGAATGTAATCGGCTTCAGAATGAGGTATAAAACAGGATTACATCATGAAAATTAACCGAGGTACATCACTTTGTTTATCGCTAATCAGGAAATGCTACTTTTGAAAAACATAGTAATTACAGTTACAGAACCAGCTTCTGAAACTCCTGGACATCCATACACTAAAGGAATCCGGCTCTCGGCCAATCAGCGCCATCGTACTAGCGTCTTCACAGCAACAGATGAGTTCTATTAACACCGAGTCATGTGTGTTCTGATTCTTCTCATTGGTTTATCGTTTTATGATCGGGGGAATCCGTCTGGGCTTCTGTAAGAAGGGAGAGGATTCTGGTAGTGAATCTGGATAATAAGGAAATACCCTGAGCAACCACAAAAGCTGTTTGAGAATGAGTAAAAGTGAAGTGAACATTGAACCCTTTCTTAAACAAGCATTTTAGCAAGGATCGGTTGTGTTTATGGATATCTGAACTTGGTCATGTCGAAGATTTTGCTTTGAATGATGCATTTTGGTGGTGGTAGCATTTTCCTCCAGGTAAGCCATTTTGAATTTACTTTGGCTCTTACTCAAAACGCGACCTTGCAACTTAGTCCGTATTATGCTGCAGCGGGTAACATATGAACATTCAAAATTGTCTCAAGCAACAATACTACGTTAAGTTTTGCTCTTAAGTGACTAGCAGGGTTGCGTTTGCTAGCATAAATTAGCAAAGGTACAAAATTATGCATGCATGTAAAATAATGACTAGGCAAAGTCGGGGTACACTATGAGCAGCTCACCAAACATCACAGACACACAAGACAGGAAGAAGGAGAGGCACACATATACAATGCACTCGTTTCGTGACAATATTCACAATGGGCCATAGAAAAGGGAACGACACAAGCACACAACACAGGAAAACCAGCCAAAAGAAAGAAGACAAACCACGAACTCATCCACCACAGTCACTTTACTATACATCGGGGGGATCACAGAGCGCATACAGAGGGCAATGAATAAACACACCCATAAAACCACATACAAAGCTCAGTCAATGTGATGCCGATTGTGATAGAATGAGGGAATCGTAGTAGAGCTTAACAGACCTGAACAAAACGTATCAGACCTCGATGCCTCATCGTAGGGGATCTTACTGAACTTGGAAACACCAAGAGACGTCTCATCTCTTCCTTTTATACCCCAATTATGTTCCAAGTGTGCACATAAATCATAGAGCTTTGCACTTTTTGAGTCATGGAGATCGTGTTCATCATGCCCCAGTGTAAGGTAGAAGAACCTCCTTCATTCATTTTCTGAACCGCTTATTCCTAATTAGGGTCGCGGGGAGTGCCGGACTCTGGGTGAGGGCAGAATACACCCTGGACAGCTCGCCAGGCCATCGCAGGGCAGAAACACGCTGACGGCTATGCAGCTACTCTTGATGAAAATCAGCAATGGTTCTTTTACATGCCTCTCACCACAGACAGTGAGAGACATGGCCCGCATTTGATAACCCAGTTAGCTGCACTGGGGGGACAGCTTTTTTCATGTATAAAAAACATTCTGTCATCCTCCTTAAATTTCCTAAAACTATGTGACAAATGTATTCTGGTCTGGTAATCCTCCCATAGTGAAACATGGGGGTGGCGGCATCATGCTTTTGGACCACTTCATGCACAGTTCCAAATCTCAGTCTATTTAATACAAAATCTGCAAGCATGTTTGTGAGCTGAAGATGAGCAACAGTGTCTTCTTCCAGCACAATAATGACCCAAAGCACAAACCCAAGTCAATAAAGGAATGGCTTCTGTAGAAGAAGATCGACATGTTGAAACGGACCTGTTGCAGCCCAGGCGTAAACGTTATCAGAAGCATTTGGGACTAGTAAAAGAAAGCTGTGCACTAAAGATTTCCTCACAATTGGGTTATCTTGAGCATTTCTGCAAGGAAGCACAATATAAAACAGTTAACTGAAGATGCTGGTAGACTCGTACAAATCCGATCTTTGTGTTACGAGCAAAAAAAGTTCCTGTTTTTCATTTGAATTTTCATAGTTGACTTGCAATAGCATGTAAAGGTCTGACATGATTTATCTTTGAAGATGTTTATTTCATGTCAAAGGCATGAAATTTTACAAAAAGAAAGAAAGAGCGCATAGACAATAATGTGTCAACGAAGACTCCTAGAGAGTTTATTCAACATCAAGATGCAGTCACTTCTTCCACTGTGTCAAACAGGCCCGACACTATAAATAACACCTCCCGACTTCTCACTCACACTAAAATTAGCCTAGTATTGAACGCCCTTTCACAGACACACACACACACACACACACACACACACACAGAGGATGGTGTGAGGTCATATAACTGGCCATGAACCTTCTCCTTCAGCTCCAGTGGCTGCTCACGCTCAAGCTATTTTCATCTGGTCCAGATGTTTCCCAGCTGTCTGAAAAGGAGCAGGTGAACTGAAGCTCTCATCAAGTCTGTTCACTGTTAACCTCTAACCCTCCATCCATGCAGGACAGTGGAGAAGGATGACAGAAGAACAGAGTTAGGACTGTGTAAGTGTGTAACTTCAGCACGTGGCACAAAGCAAGAGAATATTAGAAGAGAATAAAAAATAAACAATGAGAAGTGACTATTTCTGCATCCACCTCATTATTCTATTCTCTTTTGCCTTCTATAGTACAACGTATGTCGGTGTCTGCGGGTGGCTTATACTTCTGACAAAAAAAATTAACATATTTTCTGTGTTTTGAACTGAGTAGGAAAAGCTTGCTTGGTTAACTGGATCCAGGGACACTACAGATAACCAAAGCCACAAAAATGGGAGAGTACTTTAAGAAATGACGATGTCGTAGTACTCTATAGCATAGCAGATGTGCCACTTTGTCCTGTAGCAGCATCTCACACATGCTTCGTGGATGGTGTGTTATGAATTCCGTCGCAAGCAACATAAATGTCACCGAAGTGGATTATTGTTTACTGATCTTGATTTATCCTCTAAAATACTGTATGTTTGGACGGCGGCACAATGGGGTAACTGTTAGCACATCTCCCTGGGTTCGGGTCCTGGGCTCGGCAAGGACGTTTCTGTGTGGAGCCTGCATGTTTTTCAACATGGGCTTGCGTGGGTTCCCTCTAGGCTAAGTGGCTGCTCCAAACTGCCCTTAGGTGCGAGTGTAAATAAAAATCTCACCCCTCCCCCCCGCAACCCTAGTAGGATTAAGCGGTACTACAAATGAGTGAATGAATATGATCGGAACTGAAACTGATGAGAAACCATACTGGATGTGAGTATTTTAACGCAGCCATCGGTTAATCGAAGAAATTACACAACGGACAGCGTTTTAGTCGGAAAAAAGGCTCAGATTCAAATGTCAAAAATAATATCTACTATTTAACACAATTATCACCCCCCCACCCCACCCCCCACTATTCACTCCCTCAAGGTATGAAGTATGAAATCTTACACCAGACAACAGAGATGATGGTTATCCGAACATATATGTAGATTTCATTTTAATAGGACGGATCATAGATCACACACACACAAGGCCCGGGATCCTGTTCTACACCAGACTCGATCAGGTCAAGGGCTCTATTGCTCCAGCCTCTTGAATTTTTAACAGTAGCTTGTACATCCATGCCAGAGACGATCTGCAATCCTGGGGTCTGGGATGCTCCATTTTTTCCTGTGCTTGGAGCCATTCAGAGCCACTTAAGGCCCTCCAGAGCCCTGGCAGCTTTTGAGTGGCCTCTCTGGGTCATCAGAGCCTCTCTAAAAAGAGCTTCTCCACTCACCCGAAGATCAGGGCTAGTGGGTCACAGATGGTGCTTCGAGAGATGGCTGCAGACCAACCAAGCAGTGTACGTATTAAGCTGGACCTCTGCTAGCAGAGGGATATCATTACAGCCGTTCTGAGAAATATTCATCATAATAACAATATTACCATGGATGAATTAGCAAGTCAAATATTCACACAGCGCTTGCGAGTGAACGATGCTTCAGAGACCACTTTGATCTTTCTGGCAAAAGCAACTTGACAGCAGCATTTGATATCACTAGGAAAAAGCAAACACAAGAGAAACGGTGGGATTTGCTTCAAAAACCGCTTTCCGGTGTGCTTTCCTTCGTTCCTTTTCTTGCTTTCGCTGCCTAATACTCAACAATGTTGTCCATGCTGACTGGTAAAAACATAACAGAGTTGTCATTTTTAGATGGATGGAAGCCAATAATGGATGCAGCAGATGATTTTTCCTCCCTCCACCCAATCATATTCCTTTTTTCCTTAAACTCCCCAACTGGTACTAACGATGCATGCAATCCCCCTATGGTCCAATTTAATGCTGCCAGTCAATGGATAGCCAGTTTCCTGCTAAGAAAGATCGACTAAAGAAAAAAAAAAGGGTAAATTTGCTCAGTGCTCCCTGAACAATGCGAGATTTTGATGCAATATTATATCAAAATCAATAATTTGCTTGTAGTGTGCAGGAGGGTATTGTGGGCAGCATCCAGTTTCCATGTGTCGCTCCGTTTCATCAGAGAAACAGGGACTCGTTGCTTAACAATGGTGGCAGTAGCTTCAGTTACAGCTTCTACATCTGCAAGTTAGCTGCTATGACAAGTCTGACGGGTCAGATGTTTGAGGACCATAAGTGCCTTTTAATATTACTTTTAAGGAATTCCCTTCTGGCCTTCATTAATGATTCTGCAGCTTGGAGATAAAGTGAAATGAGAAAAGTCCTCACACTTGCACTGAATTTAATGCTACACAGTGTGTGTCAAAGGAATGCTTTGCTAGTCAAAATGGTGTCCTTGCCGTCTTAGCCTAAGGGTCGCAACCCTGTCCCTCATGCAGCATTCATACGAAAAGCCCAGGCAGGTGAAAACTCAAATGAAAAATCCTACAGAAACTATAAAACAGTAAGCAGGGTGTCGAATAGAACAGTGCTCAGGCTGGCAAGGCTATGATTTTAAATCTCCACACAGTCTTTCCACCATACACTTTTAACAAGGCACTTAAATGGATGCCAGCTCTTCTTCCAGCTCTGATTGGCTGAAGGAAAAGCAGCTAAAGGAATGGACAGGTTCCCTGTCCCAGTCTGGTGGACAGGGCACCAAGACACAATTTCATGCTTTGTGGCCAGTGCACACCAATATCACGCCACCGCCCAGACCCAGGATGGCAGGGAATAGGGAAGACGCCCTGCTTGCTTGCTTCAAGGCCGCCCAGCCAGACTCCCAGCTGTCATAACAACTGACTCAGCTTCTGCTATCAAATATTAATCCCGCCCCAGTCAGAAAAAAATGGAGGTGAAACTGACTTACCATTTTATTATTGATTTCATGAAAATGAATCTCACAGACTTTCTCCACCACATCCTCATTCTCGAAAGTTACAAAGCCGAATCCTGCAGAAAGACGGAAGTAGAGAGAGAAGGAGGAGGAGAGGAAACAAAGAGAGGGGAAGATGGGAAAAGAAGAGGAGAGAAAAAGCACATGCTTGAAGTAAACTGATACAGAAGCCATTAAATGAACAGGAAAAGCAACAAATATCTGTTGATTGCTAATGTTGCATGGTGCAGACATAAATGAGTCATTGAGTCATGCAGCAATCTACACTTTATTGGATCCTAATGATGTGCAAATTATGTATCCAGTACAACGCAGGGGCTCTTTTGCTGTTAAAGAGATGAAGACCTGGGCATTATTAAAATAGCTCTGAATGTGTTCCTCAGAGAGGCAGAAAGCTCAAAGCCCATTTAATGAGATTCATAGAGCCAACCCTGCATCTGAATCCCATTACTAAATATTTGGTGTTTCTTTGCTGGTGTTTCAATGCATGACACACTATTTTCCATATAGCTAAATGTCTCAGCGAAGAGCTCTCAACCATACAAAAATACTGTCGCAAAATCCCACTGTTTCACTAAGGATCAAGAGAATAACAAAAGAGCATTCAAACCTCTGGAAAAAGGAAAAAAAACCTCACATACAGGCCATGGAAGCATTCATACCAACACAAACACAGACAGAAACACACCCACACACCCATCAGTAATAGCTCAGAACCTCCCTTCAACAACCAGAGACAAAGCCAAAAAGGAAGCCGGGGGAAAAAAAAGCTCACGGCACCCCGCTGCACTTAGACGCAACGTCTGGCTTTTCAGAAAGTATGAGATAAGGCTGAGGGTCAGCGGGTCAATGTAGTTGTACCCGAACCTAAAACAGGAAGCCGTGGAGCCCTCTTCATGCCTACTGTGATAAAAGCAGATAAAAAAGCCGGAGGGTTGATAAGAGGGCGGCAGATAAACAATCCTCCGGGCTCCGCTGTGACTCGGCGTGACCTCTGAGTGATTATAAGTACAGTTCTTTTGGTTTGGGGAGAAGAACATTTACCACTGTACATGCTCTTTGACTTCATAAGAACCAGGTTTGTGTGTGTCCTCTGTGGTAAGAATGGGAATTTATCATAAACGCACCGGGCACTGTTGAAGTTCCAGGTCAATGGATAGTGTACTAATATCTGGAGCACGAGTCAGAGTGTAAATATACAAGCCCTTCATGTTGGAGCACCGTAAAGGTTAATGGTGGTCATTTCTGTATGTACAGACTAGAAGGTGATGTATGTTTAAATGTCCTAATGTCACTTGTGCAAATTCATCTTCTGGATAAAAGGAAGCTCGGTCCCTCTTCCTGCCAGGGTGCGGCAGTGTCCTCACCTGACAGCCCGGGAATGACATGAGTTATGGGAGCCTCTGGGTCGGGTTCTCATGGGCGGATATTGGAGTGCAATTTGCAGCCAATTACTGTGACCTCTCCTCTGACAATGGCTTCCTGTATGAGCCCATTAGGGTATCCTCTTGTTGCCTCAGGCTGATGCTTGGCTGGAGGCTGGACCATGCCCCCCTCTGCACCCCTGGCTCTGATGTATAACCCTCATCCTGTGTCTATGTCCTGTTCTCTTATTTCTTCGCACCTTTCCTGGTAAGCCCTTGGGTGACAGGCATATGGACCTGAGATGCTAACCTTCTGATGCCTCAATCTCTTTCTCTCGCTATGCCCGATGCGTCCACTGTGTTTGACAGATCCGCCTTTCTCAACCCGGCCACCCTAGGGTTATTTCCACATCTTCTGCTTTTATACCCTTAAACACTGCAGAGAAGGCATGCTGCGTCAGCTAATCAGAAAAGATGTCACAGATTTCTGTCTCTGGCTGAGGTTGCGCTCTCTCGGGGCCTGATTATCCCACCTTATGAGCCATTCTTCTTCCTTTGTTCTTTGTTACACGGTGCCTGCGTATTGCTGTAATGGCAATAACCATATTTTCTTTATAAAAGTAAGAGTAAATAAAAGGTAAAAAAAATCATTTATGGTACAATATACCTTGAGGGTTTTTTTAAGTAAATGTATGAGTTTAAATCATGCTAGGGGTGCCTTTTTAAAAAGTAAAACCAGTCCAATGAAAATGTCACTCTTCTGCTGGGAGACATTTACATGTGTCTGCAGCTCATGCCTTGATGGGGCTGCCTTTGAAATCATGAGAAGCAGTTAGTTTTCCATCTTGGGCCTCCGCACCCTTATCAGTCGTCCGACGACCACTTCTGACAACCAACAAATCAGCTGTCAGGAGCAATTTCTCAGCAGACGGTAGGGACGCGGCAGGAGCAGGGTGGTGGGGGCTGCTGGGAGTTGCTGTACCTGATGTACCCTACGCTAGATGCCTCTCACACGGCACAAACACGACCAATATTACACAGCTCACAAACCAAAATGTGAACTATTTGTAAACCTTGGAACAGAAAACAACCGTGTATAATGATATATATGGTGTTTACACGAAGGTAGTAAAAGCATGTGCACTATTGCTTTGTACTAATATTGACAATATGTAATATTTTTATATTTATACCATGTGGGTAGTGCTGGATTAAGGCTGCAATCAAATGGGTTCAAATCCTACCGCCAACCATAGCCTACTGCCTAGAGAAGCTCGCTGGTTCAATTCCCATACCAGCCTGGAGTGAGCTGCACCTTCCCTTCCTCCGTCTTCATGGCCGAAATGCTCTTGTGCAAGGCACCAAACCCCCAACTGCTCTCCAGGCGCCCCCAATGTGTGTGGTGGCCCACTGCTCCGAGTGTGTTTGTGCACACTGTTGACTTGTGTGTGTGCTCACTCTGGATGGGTTAAACGCAGAGGCAATAATTGCCTTGTGGGATTAATACACTATA
>JBCNYG010000013.1:14651000-14661590 GCA_039654305.1 Porochilus rendahli | reverse complement strand
ATTCATTCACTGAGCTGCTTAATCCTAATAGTGTCACAGGGAGCCTGGAGCTCATCTTAGCCAACTCTGGGCAAAGGTGAAGTACACCGTGTACAGCTCGTCAGTCCATCCCACAACCAACACCCACAACCCTTAGCACTAATATGAGATAGACTCTTGCTAACTAAACCACTGCTGTATGCGTTAAAAAAAATACTGAACCATCACTGCTCAAGCTACTCAAGAACAAATCCCCCCATGCGCTGTCTTAATTAGTAGAAAACCTTGTGTGAGGGATCAGGTAACGATCTCTCTGGCCATCCGTGTCAAAGTTCAGGCCAGTATCGGCAGAGTGAGCTCCCAGCCAGCCACTGGAGCTGGCAGCCAATCAAAACCACTCTAGGCTGCCTAATGACAGGGCTGACTAGCGCAGTGGCTAACAGAATCCCTTAATGAAGAATGCGATATGCTGCGGTCTCTCCACAGCCCCGGCAAAGTCAGACGAAGGAGAGGGCACAACAGAACAAAACAACATCTGCTTCTGTGTGTAAGCAGCATGGTGATCTTAAGGTTCTCTCTCTAGTAACCCCCCCAAAAGGATCATTCCATTCGTTTAGCCATCCATGTGAACCAAGCAAGCTGTTTTCAGGCATCTGAAACAATTTCTGCTGCACTTAGCCAAAGTGACAAGGTGCTAGTGAAACATCATATGGAAGTTCTGTGCATTTAAAGGGCGAGGGGTGTTTATTTCTGTACTCTATTTTCCCTTCCTAAACTTTCTTTTTCCCCCCCAAGATCCCTCAATGACAACATGTGGATTTCCAATCTCGGGCAGGATAATAAGTGTTAGTGGCTATTACAGAGGTGTCTGCGGCACATCTCACACTTATTAAGCAGAGAGCGAGGCAGGCCTGGTCTCCGCAGACATGCAGACATTCACAGCCTCTTACAAAACAAAGAGTCTCCGCCACGCTTAATGCCAGTCCCCCTTGGAGCCCAGCACAAATAAAATTAAAATGCTAAATCAATGAGTCTTCCACTGACCTTTGCTTAAACAGCTGAGGGTGCCCGGAGCAGTTCGATGTATTTGAAGGGAAGAGGTACACAACCAAATCAGATATTATTACCAATGCGGCATATCCTTCCCAGAGGAGAGATGGGACATAGATTGCATGTTGCATATTAAACAAGGAAAAAGCTGTGTCTTTCCGGATGACTGCCTGAAGTCTTTCTCAAAAGAGAGTACGCACACACACACACACACACACACACACGCACACACACTTTCAGGTGCACAAACCATAGCCGCACATCCCACAAAGTGAGATACTATCATTATTAGAATTATTTTAGCATGCAAGCCCTCATCCAGCCGGCATGACTTTTTCCCAATTCGTTTTTCACGTTTCATTATTTAAATCATAATATCCGACCAAGTGTTTTTATTTTACTACCTATATACTATACACACAGCCATGTGAAAATTTTAAAGGAACAAAACAACAAAAAGTGTACTAGTACAGCCACAAGAACAGCTAGTCAGGGCATCCTGGTGCAGATTCTACGAGTCACCAGAGCTGTTCTGGAGTGACTCTTCTGAAAGAAACTCCGATACATGTTGTTTAGATGACGGTTAAAGTCTGCCAGTCTGGTCAAATCTCTCAATTCATGAAGGTCAAGATCTGTTTGTGTCATTTTCTGATCTGCTTTATCCTTTATTAGGATCGTGGGGAGGCTGGAGCCCATCTCAGCCGACTCTGGCCGAAGATGAGGTTCACCCTAAACAGCTCACCAGACCACCGCAGGGCAACACACACAACCGTTCATACTCACACTCACACTTTGGGACAGTTGAAGATATCCGATTAGCCTAACGGGCATGTTTTTGAGCTGTGGGAGGAAACTGGAGCACCCGGTGAAAACCCATCCAAGCACATGGAGAAAATGCAAACTCCACACAGAAACGCCCATGATAAGCACAGGGCTTGAACCCAGGACTGTCTTAGTGTGAGGTGGATGTGCTAACCACCATGTCTCTGTGCTGCCCCTAGGAATAAATCATTTATCAATATTAATGTGTTTGTATGCCATGAAGTCATGCTGTCATGACTCCAAAATAAATCAAATAAATACATGTATGAACATCAATTAAAGATTTAACTG
Source organism: Porochilus rendahli (assembly GCA_039654305.1). Taxonomy (NCBI): domain Eukaryota; kingdom Metazoa; phylum Chordata; class Actinopteri; order Siluriformes; family Plotosidae; genus Porochilus; species Porochilus rendahli. The sequence goes on along the minus strand of JBCNYG010000013.1, from coordinate 14,659,448 downwards.
TTAACAATACAATTAAAGGACAAAATTAAACCTTCCCTGTACATAAAGTGCTAATCACTAACCATAGCATATGTTTCACACTCATCAAACGATTCAGCGCAGCTGTACTGTCTTACAGCTTGGGGGCGGAGTCATAACGGAAGAGACCACGCCCATTAGGACAGAATAACTACGTATTTGCAATGGGGCGGCACAGTGGCGTAGTGGTTGGCACGTCAACTTTAGCAAGAAGGTCCTGGGTTCAATTCCCAGGCTCGGGCGTTTCTGTGTGGAGATCGCATGTTCTCGCTGTGTTTGCGTGGGTTTCCTCTGGGTACTTCTGTTTCCTCCTACAGTCCAAAGATATGCACATTAGGCTAATTGGCTGTTTCAAATTGCCCCTAAGTGTGAGTGTGAGTGGCTGAGTGTGTTGCCCTGCAATGGCCTGACCAGCCATTCAGAGTGTACCCTGCCTTCTCTCCGTGACCCTAAAAGTACGATTAAGTGGTTCAGCAAGTAAGTGAGTGAACTGCAGTGGCTTTTCCCTTTAAATGAAGAAATGGACCCAAACTAGTCCAGCAAAATGTCCTCACAGAATGACAGATCCATTGTGTTCTCCTTTAATTTGTCAAAATTTCGCATGAGTCTGAATATATACATAAACAAAGACCTCAAGTGGCTCAAAAAGTTGTTTAATCTCTCCTTACAAATGCTGATAAATGAGCTCATAGTATCATCCATTAATAATGAGTGCAGAAAATTGCACGCACAAAAAAAAAATCTGTCAATGCATCGCATTTTTTCACCCTCCGAGATATCTTGATGAGGGCTCTCTTGTACTAGTGTGTGATGGGCGAGGCACTATTGTCCAGCACAGAGAAGTGTTCAAGGAACACTGAGAATGATCCTTAAGCATCAATAAATAGATTGGCATGCATTGATGGGAGTTTGTGGCCTTATTTACACATCCTCTTAATCAAAAAGGAGACGGGTGGAGAGAAAAATAGCCTCTCTGTAAGCTCTTTGGAACTAGGAACCCTTGTAAAGTAAATGAGAGTAGACAGCGTAATCGATTGTAGTAGCAGCCATCCCGCTACATTATAATGACTTGGACGAGAGGAGGCTCGAGCAGAAACAAGCCAGAAACAGCAGCGTACACGAGAACATGTAAAAGTTTCTGGTAAGAAATATCGCCACCGACAGAGACTCTATAAATCTTCTGTTTCGTGTGTGTGTCACACATACAAATTTGAATATCGTTCCAGGTGTGTTTTATAAATCCATTTACTTGAGTTTCGTGAACAATAAAATGCTTCCTTTATAAGTAAAAGTTTCTACTATGAGGTAAAATATCAAAGCTGTTTTGAATTCTTCACTGACTGCTTCCAAGGAAGACCGAATCTTCTCTAAGCCTTTTATCGAATCTGCAGTGATGGCTCAAAGGGCTTTAAACTCTAGGAAGCATATACACTTCCTGCACTGATCAATCGCCATGCTTTACTGAATGCCATGATTGTGGAGCCCTCTGCAGAGTTTCCGCTTCTGAAAGGTGGTTTGGGAGGCAGCTACAGAATCAGATACACACCCGATGCATGATTAATACATTTTTGTCATTTAAAGAATTTGGCAGATATAGAGAGCAACCTACATTTTATCTGATTTAGGCAAGTGGGCTTTAAGGATTAAGGGTCTTGTTCAAGGGCCCAACAGTGGCAGCTTGGTGGCATTGGGATTTGAACCCCTGACCTCCTTATTAGTAACCCAGAGTCTTAACCACTGAGCCACAACTGCTCAGTACCATGGATGTAGATCACTAACCATAACCCAGAGTTCACAAGTAGAGCTCCTTTATTCCTATGATCTACGTGGCTGATATTCAGCTTTAAAACCTTGTACTCCCAGGCAGTAAAAAGCTACGAGTGGAAACTGAAGTGGACACAAGTTCTGTGCGAAGACAAATTTTCATAAAAATAATAGTGGTGACACGAGAGTGTCCTTCGCCTCACACACTGCAGGGTTTCAGATTTATAGTAACATTAGACTGCCCCAAAGCGCCCCCCAACACCCCCCACCCCAACACCCCCCACCCCCACTCCTTACTACCAGGCATTTCAGAGAAAGCCATTCGTTCCTAATGGCTAATCATCTAACGCCATCCTCCCTCATTAAAGAAGATGGATGATGAGAAAGGTGCTAAGTGTGCATAGTCAGCAGCGTCCATCTGCAGAAAAAAGTGCAGCTACAAGGTTAAGATTGAGGAACCCTGAGCACACAGATAAGGGAATCCCTCAGGTCTTGGCTGTAATTTACAAACACACAGTAGTGTGCAGTGAAGATTATGCACCATCACTTGTGTCTAAAAGGGCTCCTAATAAAATGAAGTAAAAAAATTACTTCTCTATAATTCTTTGGTGAAAATGCATTGAACAATGCTATTGTAGGCAAAAAGAACCAAAAAAATTATCCCGACAAGTATACTGAGGTAAAAGTATGTCTAATAAACAAAAACACTGAAAATAAACATTTTTCTGAAAAATAGAAAGGTGTCACAAATGTAACTTTTTTGACTTTTGCATAGCATGAACTTCATTCTGTTAAGTGTATAATCATCACTATACTTGTCGGAATTATTATTTTTGTTCTCGTTGCCTACAATAGCATTGTTCAATACATTTTCATCAAAAAATTATGAAGAAGTATTTTTTTTACTTCTTTAAATTCTGAGCTCTTTCAGACAAAAGTGGTGGTGTATAGTCTTCACTGCACACTACTGTACACTTCAAAGATTGAAATTGATCAGGGTTGGCCATTGTGCATTTTTTCAGTTGCTTTTAAAACTCTGATTATAGCAATGAATATGCAAGTTCAAATTTGACCATGTGACAGTTCAGTACCACTCACTCACTCATTTGCTGAATTGCTTGATCCTAGTAGGGATGCAGGGATGTTGGAGTCTATCTCAGTCGACATTGGGCAGAGGTAGCATAAACCCTGAAAACCTCACTATCGCAGGGAAAACACACTCTCACATCTAGGAGCAATTTAAAACAGCAAGATAGCCTAATGTGCATGTGTTTGTACCTGGAAGAAACTCATACAAGCACAGGAAGAACCTGCAAACTCCAAATTCTGACTCGAACTAAGGACTCAAGAATTTTTTTAAATAATGGTGGACAATTTGATTGTATTCCTTTTTATATATATATTTAAAAGTGTCAACGATTTTGTTGCATATTTATATAAGGGGCAGCACAGTCACATACCCGTGCTTGTATTGGTTTCTCTCATGTACTCCGGTTTCCTCCCATAGTTCAGAAACATGCACATCAGGCTAACTGGCTCGTCCATATTACCCCTAGCTGTGAGTGTAAATAGTTGTATGTGTGTTGCCCTGCAATGGACTGGTGAGCTGTGCAGGGTATACCCTGCCTTTGCCCAGAGTCAGCTGAAATAGGCTCTGGCCTCCCCACGAACCAAGTCGGAAGAAACCGTTCAGCAAGTGAATAAATGAATCAATGGATGATGGAAATTAAATAAATATTATGCACTGAAGCTGAAGTGGAGGTCACTAAATGGTCTATTCAATATCACCATTCAAATTCAGTGACATCCACCATGCCGGGAAACATAACATTTATAGTATATAGTACATTAAAACAGCAGTTTTTAACACACTTTAAGAGTTTAAGTATGCTCTGTGCAAGAACATTAAATAAAGCGAACTAAAATGTGACTTTTACAGTTTAGTTTTTATATATTTTAACCAGAGGCAGGTCAGGTGAGTTCTGCCGTTTCAGCCATGCTTAGCGCTTTATAGCTAATGGCATCTGTTTAGCTTACTTATTCAGAGGTTGGTACATACTACATGCAAACATAAGTAAACTGTTCTGTAAATGTGTTTTGGTATATACTACGCAGAAACACACACAAAAAAAACTAAAACAGGACTATTATGGTTAATTAATTTATTTATTTAATTTAAAGCAAGACCGTGATGACAGGTGATTAGGAAAAAACGTGAGTGTCTGTCAAATTGATTCAAGCTTTATCCACAGAACAAGCTAACTCTGATGATCCTTTTTAAATTCACACATATATCCCCAAATACACACTTTAATGGATGGGATGAGAGACTAAAGGAAAAAACAAACAACCAAACATTTATTCATTCATTTTCTGAAGCGCTTATTCCTAATTAGGGTCGCGGGGAGGCTGGCGCCCATCTCAGCCGTCTCTGAGCGAGGGCGGGGTACACCCTGGACAGCTCGCCAGGCCATCGCAGGGCCCAGTTGAAACATGCCAAATGTTAAAATTTAATTTATAATTATATATATATATATATATAATATTATATATTAATATATATTATAATGAATACATTAAACATTTTTGATTCTATATATTTGTAGCACAGTGGTATGGGGTTAGTATGTACGCCTCATAGATGAAAGGTTGTAGGTTCGAGTTCCAAACTACCCCATGGTGTGAGTGTGAACAGATGTGTGTTGCCCTGTGATGGTTTGGGTGCACCACACTAGTGCCCAGTGTTGGCTGAGATAGATACAGCCTCCACCCAATCCTAGTAGGATTAAGTAGTTCAGCAAATGATTGAGTGAATGAGGGAGTAAGTCTGAGGGCTGGACTATGAAAGTCTATTTTTCATGCATTTTTTATGTTTTTTTCCATGTTGCATTTCTGTCACACTGCAGTGAAGTGAAGGACGGATACAATGAAGCAGAACTCAGGTAGGGTTTTTTTACATCCAGGCAGGAGTATCCATAACACAGTCCAAGTTCATTACCAGGGAATCTAGCAGAGGGTCATGAGATCAGGCAAATGAGGTATCACAGGCAGGACTAAACTCATGGTTGGGAAACAGGCAGGTAGAGATCATACACAGACCAGGCGAAATAAGGCAGAGATCAGGAATGAGGAAGCAAAACAAGTCTTACACATAAATCCAAAACACAGAAAGAATGGCTTGGCAATAACTGAACAGAAGGAAACAATACAATGTTTTGAAAAGTATAATGCTTATTTATAGTCCTCTCCATTACACATTTGATAGTTTACATGTGTGCTCTGATCACCTGGGCCTGCTCGCTTGGGCTCCTGGGGCATGTTGTAGGCCCATTGGATTTATTTTGCCTTTTTCGCTGCAGGCTCTGAGATAACAGTGCTGTGTAGTTAGGGGATCTTTTGAGGATACCGACCCAGAGTTTATTACATGCTATAAGCCTGGGCTATTCAATGGCACTTTGAGTTGGCAACTCCATTTTTTTGGTATGAGTAAAAAAAATATATATTATTAAATTAATAATAAAAAAAATATCTGAAGGGAATTTTTTTTTGCATGATTCTGTGTGACAACTGTTTCTCAACACGATTGCCCGGCCTCAGTGTATCACAACCTGTTTCAGCTAACCAATCATGTTTTGAGGTCTTCACTGTTAAAATTAACATGGGGTGTCTTAAAATGCCTTCTAAAATTATAATCCCTTTATATCGATATCCACTCGCTGCACAGCAGACATATGGGCTTCGAGCAGACAGATATATACCATGTATACTATAATATACTTCTCGAAGCCTGTATGTCTGCTGTACAGCGAGTGAATATCGGTATAAAGGGATTTTAATTTTAGAAGGCATTTTAAGACACCTCATGCTAATTTTAACCGTATTTCCCACTGGGCCCTAATGCCCACCACCAAAACGTTTTGGGGCTCCTCATTCTCATACATGACCACCATTAAAACTCATAATCATGCATCTCTCACTCCGCAGCATCTGCAGCACTCTTTGCATTTTGTATAATTTTTCTCATTAAAAGTCAAATGTTGGTTACTTAAGTAATGTAACAGTTATAATTATCAAATTAGTAATTAGGATTTATTTTTGAAGAGGTTAAATATTGCAGTTAAAGTATTATGTCTGTGTGTTGATATTCACATTATCTTTTCCTTCATATTATATTATTAAAACTAAACCTCTCTCTCTTATCATTCTTTGCTTTTCTTTTTCATCTTTCTCTTAGTATTATTATAATTAAACGCCTTGCTTTTCTTTCTCGATATTCACTTAATTCTATTCTTTTTCTTAGTATTATTATTAAGGCAAATGTTTGGGTGCACTTTGGATTTTCCGGGTAAGAAGGAGCTTGACATGACATATGCAGTGTGCAAAATCTGCAAAATAAAACTCAAGTATTTCGTGAACACTTCAAATCCCCACACATCCACAAGCCCACATCTTACGCCATCACCCGGAGCTAAAAGAAATGGAGCAGCAGTCACGACCAACTCCTGACCAACGCACACTCCATCACTTCACTAAACTCCCAACAAACTCTGAACGAACAAAGCGGATCAGTAAATCTTCAAAACCAGTTGTCTACTAATATAATTTATTTTTTTCTTATAGAAGAGTTGTACCTAGCTTATAGAAGAATGTAGTTATTTCTGAAATCACGTCCCTTCGTTTGTAATAATTATGAATTAAAAATCGGTTTGAATCGAGAATCATCACCCCAAAAATTGGAATCGAATTGAATTGTGAGTTGTTGTTAGATTCACATCCCTATTTATTATAATTATTATTTTTAAAATACTATTCACTCATATATTGTTATAGGTGTATTTAATACCATACTACATGCTTGTATTTGTTGTGATGTTGTCTGTAGGTTAAAAATTTTAAATGTCTGTGATACGGTTCACCTGGATTTATTACTCAGAATTGGTGTAGAAATGCATTGGGCCTTGATTATGTCTTTATATAATACAATGTTCTAACGTTATTATGCATTTAAAAAATACAATATATACACTTCAATGTTGTTGTTGTACTTTACAGTATCTGTAGCTTTTAATGCCATTTTTTCATTTTTTCAGGCTATATTTTTCAGGCCCCTCATTTGGAATTGTTTTCATACCCAGCCCTCATTCCAAAACAATTGAATAGCCCTGTTATAAGCACATGTAATGTTTTTACACTTATTCGAACTTTAACTAAGTAGGAATATGAAATCAACAAACTAAACAAACTAAAGTTTTCAATAACAAAAACTGATTTATTACCTTATGTATAGGCAGTTTTCAGATTCCTTGACAACTCTCATCATGCAAGTCACGATACATCAAATAACAGCAAATCAGCATCAACTCAGTGACACAGACACAGGACAACTATCCAAAAGTCGATGGATTGGTTGTCTATACAGGAATCCTTTCTGGGAGCATGTTCCATATTCCATGATTATGATGCTCTGCCATCAGCCCGTGTGGTTGTTCTGCAATTGTGGACTATAATATAAGTTTAATAGAAATTCTGAGTTTAGAAACTGACAATCCTGAAAAACTGCAAAAAACCCCCCTGAAAATTATAATACATAACATTTTGAATACTCTATGACTGTGACTCGCTCCAGCATAATACACATTAAGTAGGAAATTTGAAATACTGAGATATTGTTATATTTGGAAAGAGAATTGCTTTAGAATGAGGTATAATACTTTATTATAGCATTAAATTGACTGATTTACTTCACTTTGTATGTCGCTAATCTGGAAATGTTACTTTTGAGAAAATACTAAGTGCAGTTGCAGAACAAGTTTCTGAATGTTTGCATTTGAAACTCCCTAACCATTAATCTTCCTAGCAACAGATCATTCATCATCTGATTCAGAGTTTTCACTTCCATTTGTTTCCTTTTGTATGTCTGTTTGTATTTTTGTTTCATTTCAGGGGTAGGTCTAGCATGGTGTGCAGTAACTTCGACAGGTAAGTAATTTACCAGAAGTAGCAGATTACGGTGAAGTGTTTTTTTTATGGTCTCCCGATTCAGGACAGAGAATGTACACAGGACTATCAGCAATCCGTATTTTGCTTATGTAAACAGTCTTCTTCCAAAATGCTTTTAATTTGCCTCGTCCTCCATGTTCACCAAGATTCCTAACCAGAAACCAGTCTCATGATTACAATATTGCTCATCTCAATTTGCTAAATTTTTGCTGTTTTCCCTTGCAACTTGATTAGCTTCAGATTTTTCTTTTTCTGCCACAAAACCTCTTAGAGTGTATGACTCCTTCTATATAGCTAACCTAAATACCAGGTCAACTGGGCAATGTGGATGAAAAAGGGTGATTAACCGGCTGATTAATGGTTCATTTGCTTATGCGTATCACATACAGATGGTCCTTCCACCACAGTTTCTCACTTTCAGTCCATGTTCTCCACATCTGGTGAACAGAACAGATTACCTGTCTTGCTGGTAACGAGGTGTTGTTTTTGAGTGACCCAGTCCAGACAGTTGGTGCAGTGTTTGGAGCAGTTTGTTTTTAAATTCACAACTTTGGCCATGATGCAAATTGGTGGGATACACAAACTGGAGTATCTTCTTCTTTGTCTTTCGGCTTCTCCCTTCAGGGGTCGCCACAGCAAATCATCTTCTTCCATCTGTCCCTGTCT
>JBCNYG010000013.1:14526895-14554422 GCA_039654305.1 Porochilus rendahli | reverse complement strand
TATATATATATATATATATATATATATATATATATATGATTTTATTTATATAAAATTTATATAAAACCAACAAAAAAAGATGGTTTACGCTGTGACTGTAGCAAAACTATATAAAGTTAGTGAGGGAAAAATTTCTGGTGTGGACTACTTTGGATGCACCTCCTGTCAGTCCTTTTACAGAGTCTATACACACCACCCAACATTCATTCTCCTGCAGAGCTTCAACAGTCGAACTCAATTAACTGTTTGAAACTTAATCTTGGGGAAAACAAAAGACTAATCGTATTTAATTGTGCATTTAAAACTTGTAATCAAATACAAGCCGCTCCCTTTACAGTTCACTCCATCGTCACTCTCCCCAAACACAGATATACGCACATGGGTTGGGTAACAGCAGTTACTACTTTAGCACTGAGCATTAATGTGATTTTAAGACATCACACTAAGTAGAGCAATCTGTTAGTACGGGGAAGACGATCAGAATTTAGCTGCATCCTTTAAAAAAAAAGTCAAATCATGCTTCTGGCTCCGCAGTATTTATTCATCATTATTTGCACACAAGAAACTTAGTGAGGCGGTGCTAAGGACTGTTGGTAGCCCAAGTACAACTGTCCTGTTTGCCAACATGGCGTTCTCTTGACCACACCATTCACTGACTGTCAAAGCATTCTTGGCAGACAACCGTGATTGATGCACAGAGGACTCCATGATCGTCACACGGAGGGCTTTTCTAAGGTGTTTCAGTATTCAAAACTAAAATGTTCCAGATCAGAAAACCATCTTGCAGTCAGTTGAGAACTTCAGAGCAACAGGCTCGGCTTTAAAAAGAAAATCACCTGGTCGAACTGGGAGCGCTCGTACGCCTGAGAATATTGAAGCACTGAGGCGATCTGTTGTGCCGTCTCTGAGAGGTTCTGAGCGAAAACATGCTTTAGCTGCAGGGATTTCCCAGCAAACTGCAAGGAGAATGAGAATCTTACACAGACCTTCACTATCATCCACACAAACTTCCATTCAGTACAAAAAATGCACTGAAACAAGTTTTGTGTGCAAATAATGATTCATTTAGTTTTAACATTTTTTTAATTAGCTTTAAAATGTGGGAGATCAAACAACAATCATCCTCATCATCATCATCATCATCATCACAATGATTAGGTTTGTGCTGTCTGAGCCATTACTGGATAAAAATAAGCAATGATTAAATGGCTTAGTGGAAGTGTCTTACAGATGGACCAGAGTACACAAGTCACAAAAAGGTACCAAGTTTGAGTACTGGAAAGTACATCCTTTAGCCATCAGTCGCGTTTATTGATTGCTGCTAAACCTCCCGGCTGCGCTGTATGAAATATTCATGTTTCAATACTGACGGCTTTGTGTTATTTGTAAATATTTCAATGCAACAATATCACAGAGAGAAATGCTCTTACAAATCAACAGCCAGCAAAATAAACAAGAGTGATGGCTTTTCTGCACACATACACCCACACGAATACACACAGTACTGAGAGAACTGAAAAATGGCCACTATGTCACAGTGTGAGAAATCCAACAGTCACACAGACTCATTTATCTCTCCCCCTCTCTCTCTCTCTCTCTCTCTCTCTCCTGTAAGATACACTATCCTGACTAGTCATTCTGTATTCTGTTATGCTTACATACATCACTATTTAGTGTAAGAGAGAGAATCATCTCGTGCCGTTGTGAATAGATATAACAGATACATTCTTCGAGGTGGACACGTCTGTGCTTCATGGACAGGTCACAAGAAGCTTCATGAAGCAAAACTAAGTGTCCTTGGAAGAATGTATTATTCTAAATGAATTTATTTATGTCCGGATTTTCCTGGCGCGTTTGGATATAATGATATAGATAGGAGGGATTGCGGTCAGCAGATATTGCTTGTAGAACACATAGATTTAATCTAGCAAGTAACTAAAACACGTCTCGGGCCTTCTAAAATGGTTTAAGACTAAAATCTGATTTAAGTGTCTCCTGGGTGCATTCACCTTTTCATTTCATGGATAATCCCTCTACGGAAATATTATCCTGAAAAGGCCAAGTGTTAAGCAGCTCTTAGAATCAAAATTACCATAACAATGAAATGTCTGGGTGGCATGGCGGCATAATGGTTAGTATGTCACTGAAAGAAGGGTCTGGGTTCGAGCCCTGGGCTCAGTGATGGGGCTTTTGTGTAGAGTTTGCACGTTCTCCCTGTGCTTTATGGTTACCTCCTAAGGTCCAATTAGGCTGAATAAGGCTGATTGCCCCTCGGTGTGAGGATGAGTGTGAAGGGCTGTGTGGGTTGGCCATGCAATAGATGGGGCAAGCTGTTTGGGGTGTACCCTGCTGTGAAAAGAGACTCCAGCCTCCACTCAACCCTAGTAGGATTAAGCAGTTTGGTAAAAGACTGAATAAATGAATGCAAATAATACTGAATCGTGTCAGAGTGTAACACATAACTAACAATGAAATGCATTGTTTTAACAGTTCATAGCAATAAATCCTGGTTACACAGTTAAAGTGAGGAGAAAAAATAATTTCCTGCATTATAATGAATAAAATATTAAAAATATTAGCTCTATATTAGTACCACCAATGACTAACGTTCAGTGCCGCCCATAAAAGGCAATGCTTTCAGTCAGCTGAAAAAGTAAAATGACAACTAAATGGAGAAGGAGCACCCCTAAAGCATGCTATGTGTTAAATCTTTGAGTTATGAAGGTCAGCTACTGCAGTATATCGAGTATAGACACGAACCAACATGTTTTTGACATCTTGACGTCTATTTGTCTTGGTTCAGGTTTCTTTCAAGATAATAATGTTTCCCAAATATGTCACTATCGGCAATTAAAATTATGAAATGGTTTTAAACTCACAATATAATTTGCAGTTCCTACCCATGGTTTCCGTTAAAAATAAATTAACACGAGCTGTCTCATGACATTTAAATGGTCCCCCCCCCTATGCCACCCCCCCATAGGTCTACTCTATTCTGTGCTAGTTGTATACGCCTGTATTCATTACACTGACTTGAGTTATCAGTTGGACAACCAATGCTTTATAAGGCTTCATATGCATGTAAAGCAAGGTGATGAACGCTTCCCGTGGTCATAACTGTGTATGAAACATTATTTACATTTGCATAAACTGACAATTACATTTCCGTTTTCCACAAACATGGCTAATCACTTGTTTCAAGACGTGTAATTAGCACTCGATGATGGCTGCCCAATATCAGTACCTTATTGTTGCTTATGATGGCATGTTAAGAAGAAGATTATTTTAACCTGTGCCCCGGTGAGTGTGTGGATATGCAATTTACCTTGAACGCACACTCATGTGTAATGTTTAAAACGTGACTCACTGACTAAAAATAAATAAAACAGGAAAAAGTGGAGGGAATCAAAAATGATGCGAGATCACAGATGGGGCATGGTGTTTTTATGCTTGCATAATTGCAGTACAATATATGTGCAGCTCCGTCTGATTGAATTGCATTTTCACTGTAAACTGCACCATAATTTATGCACAAAAAGAATGAAGTTGTGTATTTCTCCAAATGTTCTATTTGTTTTTCCAACTCCAGGCATCTCGCATGGCTCCAAACTGGCATGATGAGAATAATTACAGAGCGCAAGTTACCTGTGAGCTACCATAACCCCCCTCTCCCCATCTCACACACACACACACACACACCTCAGTGTGGCTCATCCTTCCCAGGCTGTCATTCAATCAACATTAAGTTGGCAGCACTGAGAGCACTTCATCTAGATCATCAGCTTCTTCCAGCTCGGAACCGCCTTTTAATGACACCCACTATAGCAGCTACGCACAGCACGCTGTCAACACAGGTAAGCCTCCAAACACACTGCTCCCATGAATAAGCAATAACAGAATACTAAAGAACAAACGTGCTGGCATCAAAGTGGGAGGGAAAGGGGGAGAAGAACAATCTGTGAGCCATCAGAGATCAAGCTGCCAGTCAGAAGAGACTAATACAGCAGAGGTATCATGAGAAAAACACTCCAGTTCTGACACAATTTCACTACCGAATGAAGTGGAATGGAGTGGAATAATCTGTTACAATAAACTTTGACGCTGATGAGTGACTGACAGCACCACGCCCAAGTGGTTGTGAGTCAAATGATGCCGGCGCCGTTATATGTTTGCATGCTTGGAAAGGAAGTGACAGCTCTGCTTCCCACCTCAAATAAGGCATGATGCCTGCTTACTGGGTTGTTGAGTCCTTATAATACCACTGGCTAAAAACTCAAGCCAAACCACCTGAAGGAATTCACTCGTGACTCTCAGACACAGACACAGAGAAAAAGGCAGGAAAGGAAACACAAGACAGCAGTTAGTGGTTACTCATTTTGTACCTGGTGTAAAAAAAAATCTGTGATCTTTCAAAATAACCATCACATCATCATCCACATGACAGTCATAGCATGGACATACTGGGTTCCATCCGAGGTATTAAAAAAATACAAGTCCAATTCTTGGTTTTAGAATTTTTTTTTTTAATTAAATAAGCTTTTTCCTGACAATCTGAGGCACCAGTAGAGCCCCGAGCTGGCTGCTTTGTCGCTACTGGCATCTGGGCTTATAGAAACCCTTGCCAGCTCTGAGACTTGGCAAAGGAAATGGAAAGTGTCAGGAGCAGAATCTTCACAATAATCGGCAGCCATTCCACTGACCTATTTATCCCCGTATTACCGGATTCAATCATCTGTGGCTCTAATGATGAATAGAAACCAAAAAGCCATTGACACACCAGTCAGTCAGAAATTGAGGAAAGAAATGCAAAACGTGAGTAAACAGCACATGGAACACAAGGGCTCTGTCAGGGCCAATATACACCAGTCATTTTTTTTCCCCACTCCTGCACAAGTGACACGTAAACTCTGTAGATTCCACCATATATGTGTCACATATATGCGATGCACTTCATTCAAGTAATCTACTACCTAACCATGACTATGCAATCTGTAATTACATAGCAAACATCTCATCCATTCATTTCCCGAACAGGAAAATCCATCTGGGCTCACAGTTCCAATGCAGGTCCAATATGCACACAACCATTCCCACACACATTCACACCTGGGGGCAAACTAAAAACAGCTAATTAGCCTAATGTGCATGTCTTTGGGCTGCAGGAAGGTAACTGGAACGCCACACAAAAATGACATCGTCTAGCCCAGGACCCGACCCCAGAGTCGGGCTTGCTACTCTACCATGTTACCTACATAGCAAATAAAGCTTAGCAAATTTTCTTTTGTTTTCTTCCCCCAGGTATTTAGATGCTGAGACTTGGGTGGAGGTGTCATTAGGGAATTCTGGGGGTTGTAATAACACCTTACTGCTGGGGTATTCAACGTTATCCAGAAAGAGCCACTGTGGGTGCAGGTTTTCATTCCATCCAAGCAGGAGCCACACCTGAGAGTTAATTTAAAGTGAAGCGCAATTGATTTGACCAGGTGTAAGGTGTGGCCCCTGCTTGGCTGGAATGAAAAGTTGCTCCCACCCTGGATAAGGTTGAATACCCCTGGCTTCCAGGTCATACATTTACAAGTCCAGATATTTTTTTTACAAATAATTATTAAGTATTACTGTCAATGTCTTTCTCAAAACAATCAGTAACATTCCTTTGTTCATAAGAAAGCATGCCGGTGATGCCAAAACAAATTAAACAGGAGCACTTTACAAGCACAAACCTCAACCAAGCCCAGAAATCCCCCATATGAACTAAAATGTCAAACATTGTCCAGTAATGCTAAAGAATCCTTTTTAAAAAAGTCATAATCCAGAAATCTGGATCATCTCCAAAATCTAAGGAAGTCTTCCCAGCCCAATCTCCACCACAGAAAGAAATTCAATGAAGAGCCACATGTAACCTTTTGGGTAATCCTGCTAACAAAGAAACACACAAACCTAGAGTAAAATATAGCCTCCCTGGCCGAGGTAATGGAACTGGGCGTTAACTTTACTAGCATTCCTGCAAACTTAAGGAATATGCAGCTGTGACGTGGAGAGTTCCGTTACATTTGGGGGGGAAAGACAGAGCTGAGTCAGTCAGCCATAACAGATGAATACAGTGGTCATTCTGGTGATCAGTAGCTACTCCTTCTTTTCATATATTTGTTACGCCTACAGTTCTTTTTTCTCAGAAGGGCTCATCCAGACCTTTAGAGCAGTGTGTGTGGGTTTCCAGCTTTGCTCTGGCTGCATATGCAGATGTATAAACTATCAACCTTAAAAAGTTTTAATAATTATAAAGGCATCTTTTTCCGTAACATATTTAAACATGGTGAAGTGTGACAGCCTCTTCACAGAGAGGAAGACATTCTGTTCCTTCAGTTGGGCTAAAATGAGAAACACTTAGCACTTAAGCAATTTGTTTTCTCTCCATTTTGCAGAACCCGCATTCACAGCAAGCGCTGCGGTTGTCTGTCATCCTTCAAAAGAGTCATTTCTAACAAGATAATCTTTTTTTTTTTTTTTAGAATGCAAAGAAACAACTTGTGCTTAAAGTCACATCAGTTTTTCCAAATTTGTCACCTGATTGATGCATTTTTTTCAATCGTGATACGAAGCGTCATGTTTGATTTCCTCCGTTTGCACAGAGCAACCTGGACGTTTAGGGTAAATTCTTCAAAAGCTGTGGCAGTTGTGCCAACACGCTCGCTCTCAGGCCAATTACTGCCTGTCACTATGGTTACCTCTTGTAGCACCTCGGCTCATGACAGTTCCGGAAGAGGGTTTAGGCACGGATGAAAGGGCCGAAGAACTCCGCGTTTAGCATGGCCAGCCGAAACCAGAATCGAGTGATGCCTGGCCCTCTGTTCTGATTAAACGAGAGACAATGGAGCAGATCAAAGCCAGAATCCAGCACAGGATTACCTTTAATTCACTAGTAATGGGAACAGTCTCTTGGTCCCTGGTGTCTGTGTGCTGTGCCTTAGCATCTGTTCAGACCTGAAGTGAGCCTGCCTTCTGCAGAATTCTCAGCATTACCAAATAATCATAAAAACATCACGACATTCAAAAATGAAATAAAAATTCTATGTTTATCATTAAAATGAAGTATTTTTTATGACTTGGTAGTTCAAACCCCAATGACCCCAAGAACTTGACTTGGTAGTTAAAACCACAAGAACCTCTTATGCTCAAACTTCATGACTTTATTCTTTCCACAGTCCTTAAATGTCACGGTAGATAAGTACAAACCCAGCCACCATGGAAACTATACCTGAGTCACTTCCACAATTCCTCAAGGAAAGAAGATAGTCGTGCCGTCTTGTTCTATCCTAAACCTATTCTGAATGCCTTTTCAAGCCAGCTACATTTGAAATATAATTGAAACTTAATCTTCACTGAGCTGGATTGGAAGCTCGCTCCGAGTGAGGAGATGCAGGAAGGGGACTAATCATTCTTCCACTCCAGCGAAAGGTCACGTAGCTGTCTAATATGTTGGACACAGCGTCCCGACACAGGGATCATTCCAGCTACAGAGAGGACGTGCACGGCCTTATGCGCAGGTAACCCATAACTCTTAACTTAAGTCTGTAACTGTGGACTTGAGGTGTGATTTAGATGAAGTCTAAAATTCAATAGGAAAATAATAGCTTGACAGAAGCTGTTTATTAAAAAAATAAACAAATCAAACATACTGGGTTCATTGAAAAAACCAATAAATCAATAAATCTTGTCCAGCAGCGCCAGTGTTCTAGGAACACACTAATACAAGTGCCAACTCATATATTAACAACAGAGTTTCTACTATAAATGTCCTTTTAATAGCAAATATGAATCACTAATGTCGTGTGGGTATAAATATCAACACTGCATACAACGTTTCTTGGCTGTTTCCTGTATTCAATAATGCACCTAGTAATGAAGCTCTGAACTGTGTGAAAACGACTGCTCCAAGCAACAGAGATGAAATAACATTTATAATATTTTTCTACATCAGTTACAGAATTTAGTAGAGTATTGGTACTATAGTCAGAACTGGTCTGGTATTCTTGGATTTTGCATCAGATTTGACATTTGACATATGTTCCAGTCTCATTCATACATACTTTATGGTGTGAACATGTGTTAAATCACCTGTCAAGACACATATGGCTATGTGAATGCTTTCCATAACCAGCTGGTCTAACAGAACATCTTGAGATTGCAAGTATCCCTGTTATACACAGTATAACTCTTTAAATATGAAGCAGTGCCACTGTAGTAGTAGTTAAACACACGCAGAGCAAATACAGAAGTGCTAGCTAGGAAGTACACACGTTTTGTTTTGTCAAGGTTGAAAACACAATAGTTTCTATAAAAATCCGTTGTGAGATCAGGATTCTATGCCATAGAAATGTAATTATTGTCTGATTTTCTCAGACAAAAACCCTGAGAATCTTAAAAGAACACTAGACATTCATCATAATAGGATCAGACACAATATCTTTGTATTTAATGATGGTCACAATGTCAGATTAAGCAACCATATCACCGTAAATTTTTGCCGTGTCTTGGGCAGGAGACTGGAAACATTAAGTTTGACTACCACAAATTACTGTTCGTATCCTTGCATGACAGTGTAAAGGAAGGTCACGAACTGTCAACATTTAAATTATCATGGAAACAGAAGGAACTTCAAGGATCACGTTGTCGGATTGCTAGAGTTTTGGTTATTGCATCATGAAGCCTCCCAGACGCTACATCACCGTTCTTCATTCTTCACTACAAGGCCCATTTGTCATTCCCGACATTCATATCCAAGATCTCTCTTATATCCCAAAACTCTGGAACTTTATCACCCACGACAAAAAACTGTCAAAATTGTACAGAGTTCATGAAGTCTGACCCCTGCAAAGAGCACACAGTCGGAAGACTGGTTTCCCATTGAGAAGACTGGTAAGAATGGTGACTAAAAATGCCAGTACAAAAGGCACTCACCCTGTCATCAAGGGTTGAGCTTAAATGGTTGGGTTTTTGAGTTCTGAATTGTTGATTTTAAATCCCAACAATGCCACCTGTGTCCAAGGATGATGCTCTCTTGATGATAGGGATGGCGTTACCATTTCTCCACTGTCAGTCAGAGTGACACCAGCCAATTGAGGGCATCTGTTATGCATGTTAGCCCTCACCCTCACTATATGAAAGTGAAAGTGTGTGTTGGCTGGCAAGTGAATAAACTGGAGAGAATAAGCTGAAGACCCCTAAAGAAAGAAAGTTTGGATGGATATTAAAAGTTTTGGCTTTTGAACACAGAAGTTTTTCCAAACAAACCCAATTGCTCAGTGACTGCTGCTTTTCATGTCTGAACCTTGAGTAAGGTGAACCCTGGAACTATGGGATATTATTTATCTTTTTTTTTTTTTCATGACCATCTCCTGAGAAATTAAAACTATGTATTTGAGACAAGGAAGAAAACAAAACTTTCTTAATGTGTCCCATATTACCTGAATTCAGCCAACCTTAACTAAACGGAAGACTCAATGGAGACTCATCGTCAGTCAAGATGAAATACAAAAAATAATGAGTAATGTCTTTTGTATTTGAAAAGTACAAATGAACACGCACAAACCCCCACAGAGGTGCAGACACTGCTAACAAGAAAATCCTAACGGGAAAAAAAATTGAAAAAAGTGTTTTACAAAAAACCCTGAGCATGTGTAGGTGGACGTGAGTTTTTCTTTCAGGTTTGTGCCATACAAGAAAACAACACGGTGCTAGAAAACAACAAGGCAAAAGTCTGACCAGAGAGACCCCCGTTCCCTTCACTTGTTTTCTATGGCTTACAAGAGTGCTGTGAATTCATGCATTCAAGTACACATAGGTAAAGTCGACAAGCAGGGAAAAATGCCATCAGGAGCAATTCAATTGACCTTTATTTATATAGCACTTTAATAACAGACCCTGTTGCAATACATGCACAGCTAGCTTAAAAAGAAATCTCAAGAGGGATTTAGTCCTTAGTAAGCCAGAGACAATGGCGGAAAGGAAACTCTCAGATGACATAGGTGACACCAGAGAGAATGATTATCAGTCATTACTCATCTACAGCTGTAAGTCAAGCAGTCCCATGTCCCGTGGCCTTTCCCCGTCAGTAAAGTGCTTTTCTTCCAGGTGAATTATATTCGCATTTGGTCTGACTGCTGCTTTAGTTGAAAAAGCAAAGAAATCTAATTTCTCCATGACAACAGGACAAAACTGTAAAATGCAGACCCAAATTACAAACTACATGCACCTCGGTTTGTTACCAGATGTCTGTGTGTTTGGAATAAATACACTTCGATAATAAGATATGCTTTAATCTGGGTGAGCTTTGCTAATAGATCCCGTGTAATCATCCTTGTTCGTAAGTTTATCACAAAACCTATGGCTACACCTTCCACGTCAGGAGATCTAACCTTCTCCTCCAGATCCCAGGAGTCGTGCTCTTCTCATAGCCAGCAGGACCCAGATGGCACAGAGTCAGGGGGCGAGAAGCTGCAGAAATCTGCCCTCTGGATGCTTTAAAGGACTACCAGCTGCCTGTCATTCAGGCAGCCAACGAAGACAGACAGGGGGGGAGAGAGAGAGCGAGAGAGCGAGAGAGAGAGAGAGAGAGAGACGTATAAAGAATGACAAGAGTGAATGGAGTGGAGCTGAGTGACATCAGTGTGGTTCTGGTGTAACCTTCTCTCCAACAGATGGTGTCATGATTAGAACAGGGCCCTTTCACCTCAGGGACCTTCCACTGAGAGCTGCGCCTGCAGGCAAACTTACCACTGCCGGGGTTTGGCAGACCCCCTAGCCAATGCTTCCACAGCTCCAGCCCAGCAGGACGGGGCTCTGACATATAGTGTGGGCCACTGAGAGATGTGCAAAAGAGCATGGGAAACATGTGTAAACAGAAACTGGGGAATTTGGAAAAAGTCATCCAGCTGCAGGGTACAAGAGAAGAAGAGGCTGCAGGTGGTCCATATGAACAAATGGCAGATGTCAGGAAAACAGCTCTGCATCCAGGATTGTGGATGGATAGGAAGATAATTGATTAATCAAGTTTGAAGATATACTTCACTTACTACAGTACTCCATAGATCACTCAACAAACTGTGATCCTGTGGGATCACCATCTTCACCACCAGTCACCGGCTAGTATCTGCTTAACCCAACAGACTCAACCCAGCCTCAGACACTATCTCTACATTCCAAGCATTATTATTACCCCTGCGATTTCTTCCAGAAATAACACAGAACATGCATTATCAACAGCCTATAGAAAAGCAGACATGCCAATTCTACAGGCTGTGTTAAAATACTATACATTTCATATTCTGTCTTTTAGCTCTGAAGATTTGATAGACGAAAAGCTTGTCGGTGCTTTAATTAGCCTCACGTACTCTGAAATATTATGCATCTGGATATCCAGGGATTTCTGATAATTAAACAAAAATGAGCAAATAAATAAACAAATGAACGAATGAATAAATGAACTGGAACCTTTAAACAGTTTGCACTGGCAGCTTGCTAACACTTGCTCACACAGCTCCTCTTGCCCTGTCTTCACAAGTCGTAATTTCTCTCCCCATAATCATTCATTGTCTGGACTACTCTAGTAAATCCTACTCCTGACCAATCAGGAGACAGAGACTGCACAATTATTTAATAAAACTGTACATTTGTATAATACGGATTAAGTCAGCTATTTGGAGGGAGAATTTAATATGCTTCAGTGCACATGCTTTTATGCTTCATGATTACAGCATGAAAACTGACTGTGTTACATCACTTTGTACGCTAATCAGGAAATGTCACTAACGAATCTCTCTAGCATAAACTAAATGAACTCGGCTCTTGACCAATCAGAGCGATCGTACTAGCGTCTTCCTAGAAACAGATGAGTTCTATTTACACCGAGTCATGTCTGTTTTGCGGCTTCTTACTGGTTTAGCAATATATGATTGGGGGAGTCCTTCTGGGATTCTGTAAGTAGGTAAGTATTCTGGTAGTGAATACGGATTATAATTAAAAAATCAGCAAAATAAGTGGATTTTTCCATTGTTTTTACAACATCTTGGCCATAGACCCCTCTCTTAAACAAGAATTTTGGCATGGATAAATTGTGTTTATGGATATTTGACCTTGGTCATGAGAAAGATTATGCTCTGAAGGATGTATTTTGGGTGATTTCGCATTTTCGTCCACCTACGCCATTTTCAATTTCTCAAATCACTACCATGTGACATAATGCGTATTATTCTGGAGCAGGTCACAATTCTGAACACATTAACAATAGTGTGCCTGGTACATGTGTAGATATCAGGTCTTCATCAGCTTAACTCCTCATAAGGAAATAATTTTGTGTGTTCAGGTAAAAAGTACTGTGTCCATGTGATTTTATTCTTAATTCATGTCATATGCTCTTGTTTAGATTTAATATGTGCTTTTGTTTCTGTCTCCCTGTTCTGTCGTTGGTCTGTTCCCCTATTGCGGTACTTCACAAAGTGGGGTCTCAGGACCCCCAGGGATCTGTAAAGCATAGCCAGAGGGGGCCAATGATTTTTTAAAAAATTGGTTACATTGGTGGAAATCCCAACCCACATTATTAAATGTATATTTACAGGATCAAGCGCTGAACAAACCTCAGATGAAAATAGTTCTATTGGTAGACAGTTTAGGAATAGAAAGCTCTGTTACGCCACAATATTCGAAAGAAGTAAATAACAGTAATTGAATTAATCTATACTGTTGGAAAGTGAATTCATTTTACAGTTAAAGGGGTCACTGGCTACAAAAAAAGGTTTTCCGAGCCACGGTCTTCATGTGGGCGCCTGTCTCGTGTGCCGTACTTGCCCAGTTATTTCTCTTCCTCTTGGAAAAGGCTCACTGATGTTTACACTGATTCCATGTCCTGCTTTTGACTCTGATCTTCTTTCTGATTATGGATTACTAAAGATTAATGTTATCTGTCTGCGCTGAATGATTATTGGATTACATAATCCCTAATGAAACACTTGCATCCTGTCTCTAGCCGTACGTTACAGTAAGCTGAATCCCAAATGGTTCCTATTTAATCATATGTGCTCTGCGTAGGGTACTTCAGAACGGCATTATACACACCATTTGAGATTCAGCCACAGTAAATGTAGCAGTAAGAACAGTTGACATGTAAGTACATATTTATCAAGCAACAGGCCACTAAAAAAAAGTACAATTTATTTAAAGACGCAGTGTATGCCACTACCCTTACAGGCTCACTTCTCTTTCTTTTCAGCACTTATTCTAACCCAACTAATTCTCTTCAGTCTACTACGTCACAACATTATGTTTAACTTCATATGTGTGGTAAGTATAATGGTGTCACCAGCATGAAAGCGTACTGTGTGAGTACTGCAGTTTGAGGTTTTATAACCGCTCATGATGTTACGTCCGTATTCACGGCTATACGTGACAACTTATTGTGTAACTGCAAAACTAGTCAAGATGGTCGAGGGAAACAGAAAGTGATCCAAGGTTCGGCAAAGACTCCTGTTGTATGAGCTAGCCAGTCGCTATATATGTTACAGAACTAGCCAACGCTAAGTCTCCTTCGGTTCTCTCTAATCAAGCATACGCAGGTTCAAGAGCAAACAACATCTTCAATGGCTGGAAGTTCACAGAGGGACAAAAAAATAAGTCGAAATGTAACAGAAGCCTCCAGCATCAAGGCAGGTCTGTGAACTGAGGCTGACATTTATGCCAAGGTCCTTCTCTACATTAAAATGCCCAGCCAAAAGCTCCCTGTATTCAAATACTGTGCTTCTAGCACAGTCAGGTGTCCTTCAAAGAGCAAACACATCTGCAACTAAATGTCCTTGTCTGCCCAAGTCATACTTCAGCATTGAACCCTGGACGTCATTTCTGCTTCTTTCCCTGAAACTTAATGTGATCAGAACTGGAAGTGACTAAACTAAACTGACAAAAAGAAATATCCTGCAAACCATTTTTCAGAACATGTACTAAATATTTATTAAATATTAGTTCAAGAAATCAGATCTGAGCAATCACGCCAGAGACAAATCTCTCGTCTGCGCAGTACTAAACTGGTAGACTGCGTGTAAAACACGTGATGTGATAAAACACGTGATGTGCATGTCATTAACTGTGGAAGGAACCCATTACCTGGAGGAAACCCACATAAACACGGGGGGGAACATGCAAACTCCAGACAGAAACACCTGAGCCCAGAACTTTCCTACTGAAAGGCAGTTGTGCCACCCATCAGCAACCAAAAATTCATGTTTTATTTCATAGCAATTTCTATCATTTGGAAACAAAAAGAGCTGGTAAGGGAGTGGTTTTTATATTTGTCCATCTATAACCAGCATTTTAAATCAATCAATGAGACCAAACATCCCAATTACAAATTTAATGGATCTCCTGAGCTCTACTTAAACCTGGGACTTTTAGGCAATTTAGAATGGAAGAGGTCGACTTTTATTAACTTTAATAGTTTGCAAGTTCTCCAAGTGCTTGTGTGATTTCCTCAGGGTAGTCTGGTTACCTTTCATAATACAAAGACCAGCAGATTAGGTCAACCGTCTACTCCAAATTTCCCAGAGGTGTGGATGTGAATGGTTGTTTATGCCTCTGTTAGCCCTGTAGTAGGTTGGTGAGCTGCCAAAGGTGTACCCCACCTCTCATCCAAGTCAGTTTGGATCAGCTCCAGCTTCCCTCGAGACCCTGGCAGATAAGTGGTATAGACAATGGATGGAAACAACACACAATAGCTGACAGATACTCTGCAGCAGTCTGTAACAACCCTAATCATTTATTGTGGTACAAGATAATAATCTTAATAGCTAATAATTTCAAACATAAAATCACATGAAAGCTTTCTCCCCTGTCTTGGGAAGAATCAAAAACTCTATAGCGGGTGTGTATGGGTAGCAACAAAAATGTAATCGATAATTAGCTCTTATCAGAAAGGGAATGAGAGGAGATAACTAATGCTTCAGTGACTGCATTAACATCAGCTTCCAAATGCATGTGTGAGGAAAAACAAAAGCACTCCATGTGAAGTGGAGTTTCTATTCATTCATTCATTTTCTGAACCGCTTAGTCTTAATTAGGGGCACGCGGAGGCTGGGACCAATCTCAGCCGACTCTGGGCGAGGGCAGAGTACACCCTGGGCACTACACATGCTGATGGCAACCCAATGTCCTACTCTTTATGAACAGCGGCAATGGTTCTTTTACATAGACACAGTGCTATGAACGCAGCGCAGTACTTTGTGTTTTTTCCTTCTGTTTCGCTTTACTGCTGTGAGCGAAGGGCAGCGAGGGCACTGAGGGCAGGGGTGGTCTAGTGGTTAAGGAGATGGGTTACTGATCCTAGGGTCAGCAGTTCAATCCTCACTATCACCACTGTTGGGCCCTTGAGCAAGGCCCTTAACGCTCAATTGCTCGGTTGTACAAAAAAAAACAATAATTGTAAGTCGCATTGGATAAAAGAGTCTGTTAAACACTGTAAATATAAAATGCAATTGTAAAACACACGTGAATAGCACGTGTCATGGAACTGAGAGACACCACTGTACATGTATGATTAGAAAAGAGCAGATTTATTCATTACTTGTGTCATTCTGGTCATCTTTAACTGATTTTAGTCTTTCTCAGGAATCGGGTCACAAGGGAGTCAAGTTCAGATGTGGGTCGAATCAAGATCTCTGGATGTCCAACCTAAAAACGTAAATTAAAGTGGCCGACCACATACCTTCTGGCTTGTGTTGCATAAACAGCATAAACAGCAGTCAGGTAATACCAAGAGTTTGAAAATAAAATACAGCAGGCTCCACAGTTTATCTGCATTTACCTTTGCTGCAATCACAGCACCAGTGCCTCGGCATCCCATATCACTGGTATACTTTTCACATACTCTCAGCCACAAGCGTTCTCACAAACACACACACACACACACACACACACACACAATTATGCAAGCCCCCCGTAAATCATCCTCTCCTTTGCTGCTGTTGATTTATATACACTTTAGACCATGATTCAAAACACAAGAGGCTGAACCATGTTCCTTGCTGGGAAGTGCAGCCTACTCGCAGCTACACGCGTAGGTGGAACTCATTAGTGGTTAGGCCAGACGCATATACATACACAAGGTTTTCTTACCCTCTGATGTACCTAGCCAGCATTTCTGTGTTGTTTCTCTGCCGCCTCATCTCTCTAAGTGTCTGTGTCAAAGCCCAGCTTCAGCCTCGCATGACTCATAAGCAGAGACAGCTAATTGTATTAAAGCTCTGTACAACTGCAGGCAGAACCCAGGTGCCCACAAGTCCACAGGGAGATGCCTCTTGAGGGAACAGAGTTTTAGATGTGCGCAAGGGCGGTATTTTTCTAGGACCCAGCATGCAGCTCATGGAGCCACTCTTAGGACATGAGACACTCAATTTTGTGGCTATTGGAATATTCATATTCAGAGTCGGCTTGAACTCTAATATTAGGATTAACTCGAGTCTGTATTCTCTGGAGTGCACATTAAGACATACTGAGCTACACTGAACAAAAAGCAGAGGCAGGAAGATACATAAGAACAGAGAAGGCACAAATAAGTCCCTATTAGAAACCCCTCCAGCAAAACCATTTTAGCCTCCAGTCCCAGTCATCTGCAAATGGCCAATGAATCCTTCAATAAATCTTTATTAGCATTTTTTTAAAGTGAATTAGCACTCAGTAAATTGCTGTGACCCTAGAGTCGGAGGCAATAGAAATTAAATTGCTTCAGTCTATCAGACTTACACCATCAGTGTGATTACATTTGGTTTGTGGGGATTGATTCAAGCTTTAAGTACAATTAGACCATTGTTGGTTGCTTTTATTTTATCAATCTATGAAAGGAGTAAAAGATGGTAATTGCACAGATTTCAGGACTTAACAGGGACTAACATGGGGGCCTGAAAGTAGTAGCTTGTCAGTGCTGTGGCCTGAGCCCCTGCTTCAGTAGCCCAGACACTTAACCCTTTGCGCCACCTCTAACTCCAGTTACGATTCATCATTCATGAACTCATTCGCTGATCCACTTAATCCGCCTAGGGTCACAGGAGGGTTGGAGCATATCTCAGCCGAGTCTGGGCAAAGGTGGGGTATACTCTGAACAGCCCACCAGACCATCACAGGGCCAGCGGACGACTAGGGGCAATTTGAAACAGCCAAATTAGTCTAATGGATATGACTTTCGACTGTGAGAGGAAACTGGGTTACCCAGAGGAAACTCACGCAAACTGCACACAGAAACACCTTCGCTGATCCCGGACTCAAACCCAGGACCTTTTTGCCTTCACTGCACCACCGTGCTGCCCTAGTTACAATTATCAAATTATAATTTAACCCTGATACAGAATATAATCCCTTCTCGCCGATCAGATTTGACAACACAACACAACAGTGCTGCTTTATGGGGTAGTGGTTAGCATCTCCACCCCACAGCGAGAAGGTCCTGGTTTGAGGGGCTTCTGTGTCGAGTTTGCCTATTCTCCACATGCTTACATGGACTTCTTCTGGTGCTCCGGTTTCCTCCAACAGTTCACAGACGTTCATATTGGGCTGGCTGAATATACTCGATCGCCCCTAAGTGTGAATGTGAGTGTAGATGAGCTTCAGCCTCTGCACAATTCCAACAATGAACAATACTTCTATACAACACTTTACATTTTCTTAACTCATCCTTCACCATTTAATCGAAGTACCTCTCAAAACATATTCCATGAAGTCAGTTGCATCTGAGCAATCAGTATGGAGCTCCGTTAGTAGGACGAGTGTGTTAAATCCCCACCCACACTCTGTCTTAGAAAGAGCAATCAACTCTTCTATCACCCTACACAACCTGTCCGTTTTCTCTGTTATTTATCAACCTTCTCTTTGCTCTTTAGTCTGGCCTTCTAATGGATTTTTACAAGGCTACTTCGAACAGTGCCAAACGTAGAGAGAGAGAGAGTGGGAAAGAGTGAGACACACACAGAAAGAGAGAGCAAGATAAACACAGAGAGATGACTTTTTGATTATTTTTCTAAATGACACTTCAGCCCTCCACAAGCTGTGTAATTGTGATTACTGTGCCTCTATTTTTGGGCGACAGCACTGTGAGTAAATAGTTTGTGCTCTCCCCAGGCTTAGGAGGACACAGAGCAGAGCAGAGCAAGGTTAAACAGCAACTTTGACTCTGGACTGAATTAGACCTGCATAAATCTCGGTTGGACACCTCTTCTCTTGATTTAAGATCCGCTAAACTGCTGTAAGACTGTTGGACTGAGATGCTGCCAACAGGACCTGCCTAAACAGGGCAGCTGAGTGTATTCTGAGTAATTTTCAAGGCAAAGAGGCAGAAGCGATGAGGACAATATGATCTCTCATAACATGGCAAATCGAGTTTCCCATACAGCTAGCAAAGCACAGAGGAATGAATGATTAAATTAACGCAGCATAAGTAAGACGAAGTCCTTTGCTCGCTCTGTTCATCCAGGAGGAGTAACAGGCCTTTGGCAAGCATTTAAATGTTCCTTTCGCTTGGACTTGTTTACTGCATGAAGGTCAGTCTTGCAGCCAATGGCTAAGTTCTAGCGCAATGCAAGAGCTGAGGAAACGGACCCGTGGAAGACAATCTGCTAAGTAACACAGCCCGACATGTGACCCTCGCGCCCATGGAGGTCATCATGGAAAAGCTATGCCATCTGAATGTGAAGCCACGCATTCAAATGAGTCTGTTTTGATTTGGTTTTCTGCCCACGCACGAAGGTGGCGGTCATCATGAGGAGCCTCCAGTCCACCCAGTTTTGAAGAAACAGAGACCAGAGTTTTTCACCTCATCTGTATGCATCTTTTGCTTGATTACTTCAGGACAAGAACTTCAGCAGATTTCACAGCACTGTGAAATTAGCATTTTTAGTTGGATGCGTTCCAGGATTTTTCTTAGTGCTAATATTAATGAAGCTGTAAAGGTAATATATAGATTTAGTCACTGCATAAAAGTGGAGCTCCCAATAAAAGTCTCTACTGATAGGTGTCTGAGCCTTGGTTTGCTGTTAAATACCTTTCTCAAGCTGATTCTTACTTTTTATTTGTAGCACATCCTGTTAGTTTAATTTCATTCAGAAGAGTTCATCTTTTGTCAACTCTCTGAATTCAGTGTTTGCTCCATGAACATTTATTTTCCTGCCAGTTTGTGTGCCTACCTGAGTGAAATCGTGTAACTCTTTTATTCAGCGTGAGTCTGAGCAGTGGTCAATGAGCCTCTACTTTTTCAGTTTCAAGTTTATGATTAATTAAACCTTTTTTTAGGTTTCATGGCTGCCCATCATCATGCAAGTCAGCAATACTTACTGCATAACAGCCCATCAGCATCTACTCAGCAACACGGCAGCCTTATTGGTCTTCCTGTATTGGGCATGCAGAGATACCAGACATAAACAGGACAAGCATCCAAGCCACACCCCGTGAGGATGGTGCTCTGCTAAAACGTGTTGTTTAATAGTAAATCGAGAGAGAGTTTTTCTGAGGGAATCCGTGGTCTTATACATTCTTGAACACATGATCCTTGATCGCTGCCCTCGCCCAGAGTCGGCTAAGATGGGCACCAGCCTCCCCGCGATCCTAATTAGGATTAAGCTGTTCAGAAAACGAACGAATGAATGAATGAATGAATGAATGAATGAATGAGAAGTGCCTTGATTTTGTGCCTCACTGAACATGGATACTACAAAACTGAACTGATCCTTATTATATCCCTACTCTCAAGGTCTTGATCATTCTGTCAAGGTTTATAGAGTGAAACTGACCGACATGCTGTTCATTAATATTTACATTTTAGCTGATAGAAAAAAGAAATAAAATTTTATATATATATATAGTGAAGCTTTCTGCAAAGAAATGTTGATCTAATGTCAATAAAATTCATACAGAGAACAATTAGCTTCCCAGTTGCTTGGTAATATGACACACTGCTTTTTTTTTCTCTTAATAACGTCAAACTGCTATAATGCAACTGATAGGACGAACTAATTTGTCTCAGTAGACATTTCCACAACATTAGAATTTCTGCTTTGAATAATTTTAAGTTACTAATTTAAGCAATTTCTATAGTCGAAGAGGAATTAGGCACTGTTCAGTCACGGTATTGTCTTTTGTATTGTCCTACAACGATTGCACATGCTGCACACACACACACACACACACACACACTTTATGTTGTTATATATTGTTGTGTGTAGTTTTACAGTCTGCACTGCTAGCACACACGGCCGTTATGCTGCAGACTTGTAGTCGTGTTTAATTTAGGTAGCACCATGGTTCTGGAGGAACGTTGTTTTGTTTTAACTGTATACGGTGTTCGGCTGAAATGACATCCGCTTGACTTGACCTGACCCGAATAAAACGCTTTATATTATGCTATAGGAAATAATTCCTATGCATACACCACCCTTTGATCGACTTCCAGGAGCACATCCAGCTGTATTTTATTGCTTGGTTATTTCAGTTCATCACCTTATCATCACCTGCCCTTTTAGAAGCACTGCACACTTTAATGTGTTTTTAAACTGTAAACAAAATTATATGACTGTGCTCTGATGGAACACATCAATGTGGGTGTTTAATATAAAAAAAATGTTTTTGCCGTGTTTTGTTTTTATTTTCAATTAAAAAAGACAGATGCTGAGGTAGAGTCATTCATTTGGTACTTCTTTATGTCATTACATGTTTGTGAAATCCTTTCATTTTTAAACACACGTTGATTGAAATTCATTAATCAAAGGAGTTTTCATCCCCCACACTAGTGTTTTCCTCTAAGCCTCCCTGCCTCATGGAGTTATCGCTGCAATGTTTCCACCGGTGATTCATTACATGCCGACCTACCACTGTGGTTCTGATCCAGTCTGAACACCAAACCAGAGTTTCCTCAAAGCCGGAGCACATCCTTCTCCAAAGATCCTTACACGTACCAGTCCATGTCAGAGCTCAGTCCCAAACTTACACGCTCCCACATTTACAGTCACTATGTAAAAAGGTCATGAAAACAAGAGATGGAGAGAGGGACTGATTCAGCCCTGGCTGAGATTATTGTATCACCACCCACAGCTGCCACGGGTGTCATTCTGGATTGGAGGCACTGAAGTGGATTAATATGCTTATCATCCATTTGACAAAATAACACTTCACCTGACATTCAACCTCCAGCTGGGTGCTTTTGGCTAACACCATCTTCTCTGCCCCCCTCCCCCCCAACCCCCCCTTTTTTTTTGTCTGTTTAAATCACAGCCTGTATCTGTGATCACATAAAGAGGGCAATAAAGTATGAAGGGGTGGTAAATAAGTGGCATCAATCTGCAAATCACACACGATGCACCTTCAGGCCAGAGGTGCTTTACTGTTAGTGGACTTCAAAAGATTGTGGATAAAAGTTTGTGAATGCAGATAAAGCTTATAAGTCTAAGTGTAAATAACAGCTGCTTGAGTATCAGCTGGAGAAAAAGAAAAAGGTCAAAAAAGAACGTGTGAAGGAAAAGAGAGAAACTGTGACAAGGACAGAGGAAGAGAAAGCGTGTGTGTGTGTGTCCAAGAGGGCAGAGAAAAGTGTGAGTGTGTGAGCTGTCGAGGTCGCTGTGTACTTGCTGACTCAGAGAGCTTTGCACACAGATGCGTCTGCCTCAGTAGATGACTGATACTGCCTGAGCTTCTCTTTCCCTCAGAATGCTACTGTTCATTTAGCGAGGGACGTCGGTCACTAGCCAGAGAGATGGCACTCCTACAAGCTCATGACACCACGGCTGCTTCATGAGCAACAGTAAAATAAATTTATGGTTGAACAACAAGCTGCTGCTTCATAAACTCCTGAATTCCGCTAATGTGACTTCATTCCACTTCACTCGCTGCCTATCTATAAACTCCGGTTCATAATTACACGCCCCCCTCGGCAACTCAGCTCCTCAGGCTCGTGTTGCGTGACATGACTCTGAAATCCGATCATTCCTCAGAATCAATAATAAGATTCTCTAAATACAGACTGAATTTCAGCTGCATCATCATCTGATCTGCAGTGTGCGTGGGGAAGTGTATTATATGATCAGGCTCCTGGATGGCATGACGGAACAGCCGTCATCTGGAGATCACAGGTTCGAATCCCGGTTGAGGACACAGCCATCTGTGGTCAAGCTCTCATGGAGTGAGAGATGCCATCCGCTCTCCTTCAGTTTCCAATCATGGGTGTCTGTGAGGTCATGCGCGAGGATAGTGCTTTCATCTCGGTGTGTTACTACGAGGAGACACGTGGTCACTGGTAGTTTTCAGGAGACAAGGGGAAAACATCTGATAACTAAAATTGGAAGAAAAATCAGGTGCCTGACCAACCGCATCAACCCAATGGTGAGCCTAATGATCCCAGGATGTCAGATAAACCGAAAAATCTCTGATCGAACTTGATTTTGTCCATCTACAAATATGAAGGACCAGTAAGAACACGAATGACCCGAATGGCACAGGGGAGGAGGTGCATGGAGGCTGGTTGAGTTGTTGGAAAGATATACATGCACGACCGTGATCCATCAGCCCGCCACGGTAAGTAGAAACAGGAATAACATAGGCAGGAGATACACCCCAACCTAATAACCCACACAACATTAGCAAATAACTCATCTTACACTGAACGCTGTGCTGCCTGCTAATATGTTTTAAGTTTAGAGTGTAGGGGCAGTGGTGGCCCGGTGGTAGGGTGCTGGATTACTGATCTGAAGGTCAGGGGGTTCAAGCCCCACTATCAGCGGGTTGTCA
Source organism: Porochilus rendahli (assembly GCA_039654305.1). NCBI lineage: Eukaryota > Metazoa > Chordata > Actinopteri > Siluriformes > Plotosidae > Porochilus > Porochilus rendahli. The sequence continues at coordinate 14,531,622 of JBCNYG010000013.1, read as the reverse complement.
CTGCTGTCCCCCCAGTGCAGCTTACTGGGTTATCAAAGGCCAGCCATGTCTCTCACTGTCTGTGGTGAGAGGCAGATAAACGACTTCACTTTTGTCACTGCTGACTTGGGCTGCATTGCCGTCAGCGTGTTTCTGCCCTGCGATGGACTGGTGAGCTGTCCAGGGTGTACTCTGCGCTCAGCACCAGCCTCTCCGCGACCCTACTTAGGATTAAGCGGTTCAGAAAATGAATGAATGAATGAGTTAAGAGTATGCCACCTGTAGGGCTATAGAGGAAATCAATGTTTAACAGCCTCGAATTCAAACATTTAAATAGAAAATAGGGTTCTACGGTGGCGCACTTCCACCTCACAGTAAGAAGGTCCTGGTTACGAGTCCCGTGATTAAGGTCTCAGTGGGTATCCTCTAGGTGCTCCAGTTTCCTCCCACAGTTCAAACCCATACATCTGGATGCTCCAAGATGTGAGTGTGAATGGTTGTGTGTTGGTCCTGTGACACTCTGGCGAGCAGTTCAGAACCCTACCTATGCCTGTAAACGCAAACATAAATAAATTCACCCCCCCCACCTCACCCCCATCTGTGTCCGTGCTAATGTGATTTTTCAGTGCATTTTCAGTGTACAGCTTCCGATTTCAATTAGAGTAGAATTTCATCAAAACCTTCAGTGATTGTTATGTTTGTGCGCTAAGCAACAGTAAGAAAACGAGGAAAAAGACAGCTGTAAGTGTTACATATTAATTACGCAACATACAATAGACCCACCCCCTCCTTCTCTACTGGCTCACAAGGTCAAATATACAACAACCAGAATAAACATTTAAAGCTAAAGCAGAAGCAAAAATTATTTTTTCAAACCCAGCATACTTTCTCCTTTAGTGAACCGGCTTTTTATGCCAATTTTTTTCATGCATGGTCTAATTTTATTTAATTGACTGATGTGGCTAAAAAAAAAAACATTCTGAAGATATAAAAAAAAACGTACAGTTAACCTGTACATATTACGAATGCCTGTAGAATTGAGCAGTGTTTTAGACTATAAAGCCTTACACATTTTCAAGTACTTAATAACACTGTGCTTTCAGCATTTTCCAATTTTTGTAAGTGTCTATCAAATATAAATGTAAGTCAACTTGACACTGACAATTGATGGCAGCATCGCTGTTTTCGTATATGCATGAACAGAAAGATGTGCAGTGAAATAAAGAGAGAACATACAGACACGAAGGCACGGCTTGGGTTTGGTGAACTATCAGTCGAGTGCATGGTTATGTGGGATGGGGTGCGGGGTGCTAGATGTGTGAGAAGGAGTGTGTGTGTGTGCATCTGTGGGTGTGTGAGGAGAGATGTTTGACAGAATCTAATAAAGCCAGCCGGCAAAACTGTTCAACTCTACAGCTGCAGCTGCAGTAATTACAAAACACTCCACCTGACAGCTAGACTGGATCTTTGGACCAAGTCTCTCTCTCTCTCTCTGTCTCTCTCTCTCTCTCTCTCTCTCTCTCTCTCTCTCTCTCTCTCTCACACACAGCATTTCTGCCAAGTTGGCGTAAAATCCCGAGTGAAGAGAAAATGCCACAGAGGTCAAGGTGTGTAATGAAGCATTCTGGTGGTGTGAATGGTTATTAAGTGCTGAGAGAACGCAGTCGCTTTCCACAACCGCCCTCAGGGAGAGAAAAGGATCCCCCCCCCTTCACAATAGTATCACTACACTCTAAGGACAACATCGGGCAAAGGTAAGCTTCTAACGATGGCACACAATGAGAAAATGAAGGTCGGTGTAATCATAATCCTGAATAAGTGCTTCTACAAAGCTTGAATAAAATTTTGACTTAACATGAAACACATGAACTTGTGTGTTGCAGTGTAACAAACCACTTATAAAACTGCCAGGCTGTCTGAGACCGAAGACAGAAGAATGAGACGCAGACAAATTAACTTCTGGAGAAATGGAACAACATACCAGACAAAAACATGTCTTAAAGAGAACATTTTTTAATAGCAGAGAGTCATTATGCTTTTCAATCTGTTTCCTGCTCGTATTATGATATATAGTATTATATTTTGTTTACTTCTTAACTGCATTACTTTTGAAAACATTCTGCACCATAACTAAGCGATTACTTTCAGACTACCACATTCAGAACATGGGCTAAATCAGTAACGCCTTCACTGCAGGTATATCTAACGCCATGTAATTAGTGATAAAATAGAAATCATTCATTCTTTTATTCATTTTTTGAACCGCTTAATCCAAATTAGGGTCGCGGGGAGGCTAGCGCCCATCTCAGCCGACTCTGGGCAAGGGCAGAGTACACCCATTTAATGCACCAGGTGTACTAGTCCTGTATCAAATTTTATTGACAAGCTAGAGGGGCACTCATATAGTGAAAGATACCTCCGCCATGCTGCATGGATAATGTAGCAAATAGGCCGTATATAGCAGGGGTGCCAAAAAAAACCTGATTCATGTCTGAATCGCGATTCTTATTTCTTAGCATTCTAAATGGCTTTTTAAGAACACGTTTTTTTCAAACATTTTCAACCTTACTCACAGCGCATACCGTTGGTCCAGACACGGCCTTTGCCGTGAATTGTTCCAGTGAGTGGCGGCTCCAGAACTAGCTTTTAGCCTAGCTTTGACATGAATGAGGAAAAATAAATACAGCCAGCGCCGTCTTCGCTTTTCACTTCGGATTTTATAATTTCCAGATAAGAAGGCGTTTCACATGACATACGTGGTGTGCAAAATAAAACTCAAGTATTTCAGGAACACTTCAAATCCCCGAGCCCACAACTTACGCCATCACCCGGAGCTAAAAGAACCGGTGCAGCAGCATAAACTCCTGACCAATGCACACGCCATCACTTCACTAAACTCCCAACCAACTCCGAACCAGCAAAGCGGATAAGTACATCTACAAAACCAGTAATCCAGTAATATAACTTCTTTATTCTTATAGAGGAGTTGTTCCTGGCTTATAGAAGAATGTAGTTACTCCTGAAATTGGCTCCCTTTGGTTTGAATCAAGAATCGATTCTGAATCGATTCGTCACCCCAAAAATCGGAATCTAATTGAATCGTGAGTTGTTGTTAGATTCACATCCCTACTATATAGGTACTGGCTTTAGGTACCCATGTGCTCATCTTACTGTATGTTTTATAGTACATCAGCATGACCATATTAACGATAAAAACTCTCTTGCTTGAAGCTTTTACGAGATGGCTAAGGTTAGACTTTTCAAGGTATCTGAAGATCAAAGGTCATTGTCTCATATGGATGTCCATATATGACTTTGTATTAGAGTTTCATAGTAACAGCATGTCAATCAGCACTCGTTTTCTAGTTTAAGTGCTCAAACTCCCGTGACTTTGATTTTCACCCTTCAAGGTCACTCAAACTCAAAGGTAACGGTCCCATCTGATAGTCCATATATGCTTTCTTAGCATTCCATAGTAACGGCAAGTCTATCAGTACTCGTTTTAAAGTTATAAGTGCTTTAGTCCCAAAGTTTTGTGCCCTTGACCTGACCTTGGCTTTTGAGGTACAATTTCATTCCTGTAACTTGAAGTAAAATATTAACAAATCAGTCTTGGTCTGTGACTTAGTGAAAGTACTGCCAGGTCCTCACCCAGGTAAACATTTGTTCTGAAGCTGAACTGAATTTATTCCAACTGATAAGCACTGCTGCATGAAAACGCACACACTGTTGTCCTATAAATGCATCCATACAGAAAAGTGTTGCTTCGAGGGCTCCTGCAGTGTGTGTCAGAGGGCAGCAGGAGGTGTAGAGGGGGCAGACGGAGGTGAGAAGCATCACACACAGAGACAGAGAAATCAGGTGACACTTGGATGATGAAGGCTAAAGCTCAGCTTCTGAACCATGAGAACCAGATTACTACGAAGAAAACAGTCTCTCAGAGAGAAATGTCGCTCTCTTACTCTCCCCCTCAAATCCGTCTCTCTAAACAAGTCGCGCTTTTATGCAGGCCATTGTGTTTAATGTTCCAAATGCCAAATCTGAGAGGCTTCAGTGACAGTGCTCTCCCATGGCATGCATAAATTGCCAGTAAATTAGAATATAAAAGATGTGCAGAATGAAATCTATCCGCCACAGAGCATGTATATGTATTCCAAGCCTCAGAAAGGTCACATTCAGGCCTGGCACGCTCTGGCAACATGCGATTATTCAGTCCCTAACAGGATGGAAATACTAGCATTCTCACCGAGCGCACGCAGCACATCGCTGCCATGCTTCCTGCCCAGTGTTTTGTTTTCTCCCTTTCATGCTTATATTAAGCAGGTCCTTTTTATGCCTTTGTCTCTCTTCAAAAGAGGTAAACAATATGAAATGTAAATCCAATCTCACAACTGAAGACGATGCCTTCCACAGTACTCCAGACCATCTCTCAAGACCTTATCCCCTTTACCTCCACTATCATCAATGACTCCATATCATCTGGTCATGTATCCATCAGACAACAGCAACTACAGACTGATATCACTTTCCTTTTTCTTTTCTAAAATTCTTGAATGTGCTATTTACAACCAAATGTCTTTCTATCTTTTGCAGAATAACCTCCTAGACCCTAATCAGTCTGGCTCCAAAGCGACACATTCCACAGAGACTGCAATTTTTGCTGTCACAGAAAAGCTACATGCTGCAAGATCAGCCAAGATGTCATCAGTCCTCATCCTCCTCGACCTTTCAGCAGCATTTGACACGGT
>JBCNYG010000013.1:14503230-14517517 GCA_039654305.1 Porochilus rendahli | reverse complement strand
GTCGGCTGAGATGGGCGCCAGCCCCCCCGCGACCCTAATTAGGAATAAGCGGTTCGGAAAATGAATGAATGAATGAAAGTCAAGCGTAGAGGCAAGAGGACATCGGAAAGTAATAGAGTCAAATCAAGTGCAGTTGAGTCGAGTTGAGTCTAATACAGCCGAGTCAAGTGTAGTAAGGTCCAATCTAGTGGAGCCGAGTCGCGATTAAGAGTCGAGTTGAGTGGAGCCGAGTTTAGGAGAGAGTAGTAGAGTACAGGTGAGTGTAGTGGAGTCGAATGTAATAGAGTCGAGTTGAGTGTAGTAGATTTAAGTTGAGTGGAGCCGAGTTTAGAAAAGAGAAGTAGATACAGATGAGTGTAGTGGAGTCGGGTTGAGAAGTAGATACAGATGAGTGTAGTGACGAGAAAAAAAGAGAACGTAATCTTACCTGCTTGCGTAGTTCCTCTGTGGTTCCTTTAATGCCGACTCCATTGGAGGAGGTGTGATTTCTGGTCGTGGTGGATTGTGGGACATCTCTCCACTCCTCCACCCTTTCTGAGCGCTCCTTCCCTACTGACGACTCTCTCAGTTTGGGCCTCAGCGTGCTCTCCCTCTGATTCATCGGTTTAGTGTGGCCGTTAAACACTGCAAACAGGAGGGAAGCGAAGAAGGGAGCGTCACTCACGACTCTGCTCCAAATGTAACACGACCACGTGGAGGCTACATACAGGATAGCACAATGTAAACTCTACAATCGGATACAGTCTGGGAGTAGAACCAGATCAGGGAGCTAATAAATAATGAATTGTTCCTTTAAGGCGGTGCTGAGTGCCTGAATAACCAGGTCATCCAGTGGAACACTGGGTCCTTCAGCAAGACATTTAACCATCATTTAACTTTGTGATCACACTGAACATGTTCTTTTTTGGGGGATTCTTTCAGGATCTCAATGCTTCTGGATTCTGGCCCTGGTTCCTGCAGTGGAAATGTACATCAAACAGAGATCCAAATATCCAGAAAAGAGTTCTGTCGTAGAAATGTGCATCGGGTTGCAAGTTCTTGAGAAATGATCCTACACTGCCAACCTGCCTAAAGTCCCTAAGATCCTGCTACGGTTCCAGTGATTTAAACTTGCCTGGCGTTCCCGAGTTCCACAAAAGGGGCCTGGACTTACATAGCACCTAATGGTTCACAGTTCCTAAAAATTCCTGTGTGGGGGAAATATGCCTTAAAGTTCTGGAGTTCCTGACTATGTTTCTGTGGTGGAAACTTCCATGAAGCCCCTGAGCTTCTTCAGGAATTCTCCTGCACTGGCAAGGTGCCTAAATATCCTGAAAAGGTTTGTCCAAGGGGGTGCAAAGGTGCCGGAACTGGCCAGGCATCGAACTTTTCTGAACTCCTGAAAAGCTTGTTGTGATAGTTAATCAGCCAAGGCTCCGGAGTTCGTCGAAAGGTTTCTGTGCTGGCACGGTGCCCTCAAGTTCCCCAAACCCAGAGAGCTTTTCTCGGGTGGAAATTTGCATGGCTTTCCCGAGTTGATAAAAATAAAACGTGTCTGGTTTGGCAAAGTGCCTAAAGTACTTGAGTGCTAATATGGTGGGCATAATCCTAAAGTTCTCGGGTTGGGGAATGGGCCTATTATAAAGTTCTTCACTTGGAAATTGGCGTCAGTTCCAGTGGGGTCCTACAGGGTGCTAGCAGGGAACATTCTTCCCTGTCTGACCAACTACAGCCCTTACGAAAAAGACACCAAGTCTATGGACATAAAACTACCAGCCAAGACAAATGGACTAGACTTAAGGTTTAATTATAGACCTAATTATGAGCTCGGAAAGCCAACCAGTCCGCTCTCATCGCCGTCCTGGTCTGCGTTACTCTATATCACCCCCCGCCCTCAAATCAAACCCGACTGATGCTAATTAACACATATTTGGCCTGCCGTCTTTATTCATGGCAGGCTAAGTTTGTTTTTACTGGGGTTTTAATACCAACACGTCCGAACGCGCTGGGAGAGAGCCAGCTGGAGCTCGGGTTGATTCCAGGGACAGAAGCGAGCCTGGAGCAGCTACCGAGGCCTGGGATTAATAACAGTGTTTAATTTAGAAACGTAAACATGCCTCTAGGTTCCCGAGGTGCAGAGTGTGAAAGCTAAGCACTGTGGCCTTGCACGCGGACTCGCACGTACAGTCACGGGCTCACGGCTCGGGCCGCGCGCCACCGTAAAGCGTCACTCTTGACCCGGACCTCGGGAGAGCGAGAGCCGAGACGGGAAGACGAGAAGAAAGCAGAAGTTGAGGATCCGATATCCAGCTTGGGACAGTGAACGGAATTGAACTTGATGTAGCAATCGATACTAAAAAAAAACAGAGCAGGGCGCGCACGGGGAAAATAAAGAGCAGGAGACGAGAGACAAAATTACACAGGAGCGAGAACGGCCCAGCGTCAGCCGCGCGTCTGACCCCGGCGTGGAAGGCTGGCGAGGGAACTCGAAGCCTTGGACGGTTTCGGTGGGAATTCAAGATCGGGTGACTTGACTGGCCAGACGCCTGGTGCTACTCAGCGTTACACACTCAGACCTGGGAGACGTTCTTACACACTAGAGGTGTGTCTCACCGTCTGAGATGACACGATGCCCATCTCGATAAATGATTCACAATCTCGTGGCCGTTTTTGTATCCAACCCGAAACCAGAAAGTCCTTTTGGCTTCTTATGTACAAATGTAGAAGTTTGGTATAAAGGGAAACACTTTTTAAAACAGAAAAGGATTCACGTTGTTTAATGCTGAGCTAGTTTATAAACTACAGTGATCAGGAGAAGCAATATGGCACCCATTTGAGAAAAACCCCTCGGGGATAAAGGAAACTAGGGGAAATCGCTGTGGGAGTCGCGCAAATTGCCGAGGGAGTGGAGACTGCTGAAAATCGCACAGGGAGTAGTGTACACCGCTGGAAATTTCAGACGGAGTCACAGAAACCAGCAGAAATTGCAGAAATTGCAGAGACAGCAACAGAAACTGCCGAAAAGGGCCGACAGAGTAGCTAAAAGCGCCGGAAATTGGCGAGGGGGCAAAAGGAAACTGCTGGAACAAGCCGTGGGAGTCCCGAATGCCCCTGCTCATGATATTAAACCAGTACTGGCACCAACATGGTGCTAGAGATAAAGTTTACAGGAAAAGTCTACGGAGTGGATGCACTTTATAATTATTATTTATAAAGTGTCTTCATGAGGAAAAAAGTGACGCCCCGAGCATTAAAGCACTTGGACGCATGCCATCATTGGTAATTAATCAACTTGGCACCATCATCACTCCACCTTTAAGTGATTTATTCCCCAACTCACACCCAAAGGATCGGATTTTAAACAAGCTCGTCCTCGATAAAAGATAAACGAAGGAACCAGTGCAGCGCGGTGCGGTCAGCCAATCAGAACGCAGAATTTTACAGGAACCAGGCTCACCCTACTACAGTGATGGTGGCATATACTGACACTTGTGTATGTTGTGTGTGAAAGAGCGCACGCGAGAGGCAAACCACCTTTCGCACTAAGTGCTGCTTTTATTGCTACTAAACACGGCTCGCGATGTGTAGCATCTGCCACTGATAACGCAGAGGTGCAATTAAACAGACCTGTCAGCTCGTTACATTCATTACTCCTGACACGCCGCTACGTTCTTAACATGGTGCTTCATTAACACACACTCCTGATGAGTCACCAGGCTCTGCCTATGTACACTCACATGCGCTCTCTCTCTCTCTCACACACACACACACACACGCACGCACGCACGCACACACACACACGCGTCGTGCTTGGGGTAGAAGAACAGAGTGTGAAGAGATACAGAATAAAGACAAAGAGATAGAATGTGTAAGAAGGTGTGTGTGTGTGTGTGTGTGTGTGTGTGTGTGTAGGAGGTGCTCAGGGGTGTGTGTAGAGCCTACAGCGCCCCTCTGCACAGCTGTCGGCTGAATACATAAACACCTTGTTACCGATTCTCCCACTAAGTGATAATTGGAGAGGAGAGACGGAGCGTCGCGCTGCGCCGCGCTCCCACACGGGTTCCCCAGTGATCACACACACACACACACACACACACACACACACACACTCGCACGTATTTCCACCTCTACATTCATACTGATAAAACCCGTTACTTAGGCCGGACCTGTGCTCCTCGATTGCACGGGTACCGAAGGGTCCAATAACATTTACTTGGTACCTGAAAAAAAAAACACTACACGTAAAACGCTGTTGGGAAAAAATGCGCTTCGACTTGATGATCAGGTGTTTGTAAGTACATGAAGTGTCCCGCTGCGTGAAACTCAAACTGTCCACATAAAAAAAAGCACACCGTTTTTATATGCCCCCGCTCCCACCCACGGGCTCCCGTCTCACCCTGCCCGTTGAGTCTGCCAGGCGGTTTGCCTTTCCGTGGCGTGGATTGGCACGATGTGGACGCCGCGCTGGGTGACTTCTCCTGCTCGCATTCCTCGTCATCCTCCAGCTCGTCCTCGTCCTGAGAGCTGCCGAAGTATGCCATGTTACTGGGTAACGCTGGAGAGTCTAGAGAGAGACACACAGACACACACACACACACACACACACACTTACAGCATTTGGCAGACGCCTTCATCCAAAGCGACACCATCTGTATCCGTGAATACATTCTAACACGGGTTAACTTGGACACAGGATAAGCATAGCATCAGTCAGTAATGTACTCAGTGAGTAGGTGTTTAATTTTTAATTTATTCAGTGAGTGAGTGAGTGAGTGTACAGCGTAGTGCTAATCCAAGCTAAGAGCTTCACCAGGTTGCAGACACTTCCTGTTAATGCCCACCACACTCACTTTAACTACCCGCTAACGAAACAAAAAGCCTTAAACACATGTGTTGCGCGCGATCGTGGATGCGCATGGAGATATGCACTGCTGACGGGGCGCCGGGGCTACGGCTGCTCTTTCTCCCGCGTTGCTGTGTGCAGCAATAACGAAGAGGCGATTTCAAAAACGCGAGGCAGACGTCAGGGCTGCTTCGGCCGTGCGGCAGCGTTTCTCCGCGCTAAGCGAATCACAGATGGAATGAGACGTCTCTCTCAGCGGATGGACTGGCAGGGCCGGGACCTGCTCAGCTAATTAGAGAGCGAGAGAGGAGTTAAAAGAGGCGCAGGGTGAGGGAGAAGGAGGGGCTGGATGGAGAGAGGAGGAGCCTGATTACTCGAAGCATTTCGACTTGGAGTGGAGGGGAGAGAGAGGACAGCAAGACGGCGCAGCTGAGGGCCGTTCATCAGTGCTGGTTAGTTCTCGGTTCTGATTGGTCAGACGGGAACGATTAAAGCGGATCAAATGAAAGAGGACGGCTGGAACTGTTTGAGAAATCTTTATGTGGATCTGTTAAACCCGAACAGGACCTCTAATAAGACCTCACGGTATCAAGCAGGCGGCGGCTGGAACATTGGTTTAGTACCAGAGTGTGTCGATTCACGGGAAGGACCTCGAGGGTCAGGGGTCAGAGCCAAGTCTGTGGGGTTAAAGGTTACAGGTCACGGGAGACAAAGAGCTTATTGTAAAGTGGTGTATGGTCCAATATAGGTCTTCACAAACACACACACACACACACACACACACACACACACACACACACACACACACCCCTACACATACATATAGACACACCACAACTTTTTTTTTTCTTCTTTGAAAAAATAACAATGAAAAAATATTACGTTAAATCACATTATTACACAAGTCTTAGTTAATAACAATAATATATTATTAAGCCCTGCGATGGCCTGGCGAGCTGTCCAGGGTGTACCCCGCCCTCGACCAGAGTCGGCTGAGATGGGCGCCAGCCTCCCCGCGACCCTAATTAGGAATAAGCAGTGCGGAAATGAACGAATGAATGAATAAACCACTACATTCTAAGAAGTCAGTATTGCGTACTGTAGTTATGTAAAGCTAAGTACGAAACACTGATTGTCTGAGTTTTTATTTATCTATTGCATGCAGAAAAAATAAAGCCCGGTAAATCCGTACTTGCAGCTGAACACTTTTTTAAACAGCTGGTTTTGTGACTATAGCAGAGGCAAAGGAGGTTTCTAAAACAGAGGGTGTTGCATCACGTTTTCCCCACGTCGCCTTCCTTTTCTCATTTCCACACCACAGTCACAGCACTCACTGATACTCTGTGGGATCCGTCTGTTGGAGGTCACATATTAAGTCCCAAAACACTGACAACAATTGTATCTAATTACCTTTTTTTTTAAATTTGGGAACTCCAATATGGAGGTCGGCACTTCAGGGGAATGCACTGAACATCTGTGAGTGATGGTGCGGTTTAGAGGACAGAATGTTGAATGCCGTCATTAAGACGGCTGATGGGGACACTAAGCCCCGGCCTCTTCTTTCACCCGCCTCCAGCCAGCTGTTTGGAACGACGGATGACAACCACCTGCTGCGGAGGGAAATTAGAACTCGTGTCTGCTTTGTTCCGCTCCTTTTGAACGAGGTTCATCGTTCACTCTCTCATTGTGGAATTGTGCTCTTGAGGCTACAGCGCAGACGGATTGGTCAGTTCTTTACTGGCGTCAGGCAAATTGACAATCTGTCTCTCCTCTGAGCCTGCAAGGGGGCAACCAAAGCATTTCACGTCTCTGTGGCCTTGATAATGTTTACCAGGGCGTAAGACTGACTGACAATCAGCGCAAACAAGTACGGTCCATCTTTCTCTTAATTAATTCAAGGTGACATTTATAGGGTAAGTTGTTCTTGTTTCGCAACCTTCTGGGAAGGATAAAGTCCCCAATATAGTATTTATTTTAATGGATCGTGAATGTTTTTAATTTCCAAGGATCCCCGCTGTCTGGGAATGGAGCCAACCAAGTGTGTGCTCCGGCTCAAAGCTTGAGCTGCTATGATACTATGGACGTTTCATTTCCTGAACTGTCATAGACAATACGCTTCCATATAAACAGTTATATATCATTAGTGTGACGGGAGATGTGCTGTCTTTTGTCATGGTATTTTTAACAGCATAATATGAGGAAGCATTGTTCGAAATTTCTTTGCAAGGTGCACCACTCATTCCAAGCTAGAGGAAGCCTTCTCCACTTTTATGTTGCTCCTAGAAAATAAATAGCATCCAAAGCGAGCTATTGTTCTTTCTTTTATTTCTCACCTCCTCCACTCTAATCATTCAAGCAACAAGAGGGGATAGCATCCCTGCTGTCTGAGACGCCCACTGTGAATAGGAACATGATATGAGGAACTGGTTGACCTTGCCTTCTCGCTAGACTACACTGCAGGAGCCATCTCTTTAGAGGATAAACCCTGCTTTGCTATTGTGTATTCCGAAGCTTCAAGCATTCCTCTGTGGCAGGTACGCCAACCTGGTAGCCACCAAGCCCCCTAGAGATGATTTGAAAGTTTGTTGTGGGGGGAAAAAAGCGGGTAAACGTTGGCATTTCAGTTAATTAGGATTGCATCTTGGCAAGTCCTTCAACGTTTCCTTGTGTGCTTGACTCACGCAACGAAAATGCTCATGGAGAGCTTGTTGACACAAACACACACACACACGAACACACAAACACACACACTGCTGGCATGCAGTATATCTATTTATCCATCCGATCTGCCTTATCCAGTTATCCATCTCTCCCCCTACATCTAGCAAACCGACACGGCAGAACCCAACCATTGTTGACACTCATTTAAAAGGACATGCCCTTTCAGTAAGGCTGCGTCTCAGAGCGAATTCTGTCTAATTATTGAGGGTGTCTGAGTATGTGTGTGTGTGATGGTTTTTTTTTTCTCCTCCTGATGTGTTAGTCACTCGTACACTGGCAGAGTTCCACTAAAGCTCCCCATGCGGTGCTCTGGGCTTCAGTAAGTGCGACTTACAGACTCGTGCTCCGCCATGTAAGCACAGTAATTGTATATGATGCTCAATACCTTTGAGGCTTCATTAAAGCTTTACATCAAGCCACAGATGGGGAAAAAAACAAACCCTACCTTCAAGTAAGCACGCAAAGAAAGCAGAGACAAAAAAAAACAAGGCCATTACCCAGAGTTTTAAAAACATTTTGAGCGCAGGAGGTAGATATACCAGTGGGATATTGTTTTGTGTCAATTTTTGTTACCCCAGCACCACATTATATGACAGTATGCTAACAAACAGGCAGCTCTCCACAAAATCAGTACCCATGCTGTTAGCACAATCAGAAGATGCTTATAATTTTCCCTCTTATCTTTTTTTGTTCTTTACCTAACTCATATTATCTGTTTTCACACTGAGTCATGCCTGTTTTTGCATCCACCGCTTCTGCTGGTGAGACGTGTGAGTCTTGGAAGACGAAGGCTCTAAAGTAAAAAACAACAAAAGAAGAGAAAGTTCACAACAGTCCACGATTTGAAATGCAGGTGACTAATTCAACTGTTTTTAAAGAGTGAGCCAAGTTTAAAGGAAGCTGTCAGTCAAACTCTGCCTTTGCTCCTGGAAGGCACTGGGAAATATCACTTACCAGCAGGCGCCCAAAAGCCCTGGACACACGGAGGTGTCTGTCCAAGAGCCGACCTGGCAGGTAAACCTTTATTTCAGAGTCACGTCTCAGAAGCTGCCCTTCTGGCTGGAAGATCACAGGAAGCCCCCTGAGTCCAAAGTTATTACCACTCCAAGAGCACCACTACAGGTGAGCAGGTGGCTACTAGCTGAGGACTGAAAATGCCAAGGTCTCCCTGGTAATGGGCTTTATGTCCCCTGTTAAATCCTAATAGTTTTGCACACTGATTTCATTGGCACACTCCATGCCACGGAAGTGCTGGAGGAGATTGTAATCTACGCTGCTTCGGGCACAGTGGGACCATCTGAAGCTAATCTGATAGAGTCGCTCAATGCAGTCGATGGGACTGAGCCAAAAAGCCCTGGCAGATCTTTAAGAAAGATCTCCAAATGTGGCCAATCACATAGGAGAGAAGCATTTTACTTTTACACTCTATCCCATCATCTTACATCTACAGCTTGCCCGCTCTCCAATAGAACCCAGATTGAGACGTGCTCCCTCTCATGTTTGCAGGACGCGCAAATCCTCTTCAATCGTGGTCAATCTTCTTAAAATAGCTACTCTTTTAAACAGAAGTGCCTGGCCAGAAAGCCGTATCTACACACTACCCAATGATTCTGCTCAAAGGCAATCAAGCCAATCCATGCTTATCCAGAGGGACCCCATTTGGAAGATTTAGCTGGATAAAGCAGGGGCCGGTGGAGCCACTGCAAGGAGCAGTGACATTCTGTCCTCTTGAAAAGGGGATATAGCACTTTGGCACAAGAGAACAATATGATGGGACACAGTAACAAATTTTTTTTTAAATCCTTATTCTTATATTGGCTATTTTACATTCTTTTCTAATTTAAGACCACCATTTTCATTAACTCCACCGAAGACAGTTATGTTTTACCTGCAGCTTGTTTGTGCATTTGTTAATAGGTCACATGGGCGGATGGAAGGATGGATGGATGGTTGGATGGACATATGGCTGGAGGAGTGGATGGACGGATGCTTTTTACACCAAATGCTATGTGCAGACTTCTAAGAATTGCTAACAGATGTGGGGCCATTAGATTTTGGAGATGAGTAAACACGATTTCTCGATCCATGAAAGCTTTTAAAGGATTCTTTAACATTGTAGCACTGTGCTGTGTACTTTCTGTGTTATTTGCAAAAAGTTATGTGCAGATTCTTTTAGAAGAAGACTGTAGATGATCAAATTTGGACCCAGGGTCACCATGAATTAGGATGATTTGTGACATTTTTGCTGGGCGTGGCGGAGGTCTGTCCTCTCCGAGTTGTTAAACTTGTATTACTGACAACAACTCAGGGGGCAGCTATAGCCTAATGCTTAGAGAAGCAGCTTTAGGACCGAAAGGTTTGATTCCCGAACCAGCAGGAAAAATGTGTGGCAGTTGGGGAGGGAGCTGCACCTTCCCTTCCTCCACCTTCATGGCTGAAGTGCCCTTGAGCAAGACACCAAACCCCCAACTGCTCTCCGGGAGCCCCAATGTGTGTGGCATCCCACTGCTCCAAGTGTGTGTGCTCACTTTGGATGGGTTAAATGCAGAGGAAAGAATTTCAATTGCGGGATTAATACAGTATCGCAAAAAAAAAAAAAGAAAAAAAAAGTTAAAAACAACTTGAATGAAAAGAAGAATATTTGAAATTTTTGCTTGAATAACAGGGAATACTTGAGCTGGTGTGGACTCGAAAAGATTGTAGAAAAGATTATTATCCGCTTTAGATTACCTTTATCAGAGTGTGATCTAAATATGTGCTTCATAAGAATAATAAAAAAAAGATAAAATTGTATTAGTCTTGAATTAAACAGTCAAGACACTGAACATACCCTTCTGTTATTTAATATTTTAAATGCCAAAAAGAAAAGTGTGGCCTCAGATGTTTTGGACCTTACTGCATGTTAGGTTAGTTATATATACGTACAACAGTACAGACTAAAAAGCACAGACATATGGAACATTACCTGACAGAGAAAATAACTGTGTACCAAATTCCCAGGAAGGGTTTGTGTTTTGTTTTGGGTTTTTTTGTTTGTTTTTTTTCCAATTCGCTGCTGATAATTTCTCTCATGTTGCATCATGTTTGTGTCCTTTACAAAATGGCAGCGACTCTGACTGAGTCAATGTATCAGAGAACACTGTGTTATTCTTTTTATATTGAATTTAAAAGTCTAGACAGTTCAAGTCTAGACAGGTGTCTCTCTTTTTGCTCGGCATGTAGCGTGTGTGATGAGACTGTGTTCTAATAACACAACACTGTGTTCATACTAGCAAGCGACAGGTACCTCACATGCACCATTTTCTGTTTGTCTCTTGTAGGCAGGGAACAAAATTAGCACCCACTAAGCGTCAATGGCGTGTAGATTTCTGTGTTGGTGGGTGAATAATGGCGGTTATTGTGCCACTCTGGCATGTAAAATATGGAGGCTCTTCATGCATATGCTCAGTACAACTTTATGCACAGTCGTGGATGTGCTTCAGCGTAAAGTGGCTCACAACAGATTGTGAAGAAGGCTGTATGTTACTAAATTATGCTTTTAAAAACATGAAACCATTTGGCAGATAAGAAATATGTCTAGCCATTCATTTTTTTTCAATTACTAGTCACTTTAACTGGAAGGCCAAAAGGATACTTTTGTTCCCTAGTTGTAAATGTGTGACAACCACAGGTATTTTTATTTTTGGAGATTGTAGGCCTGGCGAGCTGTCCAGGGTGTAACCGCGACCCTTATTAGAATTAAGCGATTCAGAAAATGAATGAATGAAGGAGATGGTAGTAGTGTAAATTGTTCAGTGTGTTGTGTGTTTCGTTCCCTACATTCCCCCCAGGGAAGGAGGGTCAATAATGTCTGCTCAGTCTGTTCACTTAACCATCCATCCACTGGTCCATCCATTTATCATTCACCCCTTCAGCCCATTCACCCCATCCATCCGTCCATCCACTTATCCAGCCATATGTCCATCCAGCCATACATCCAGGTGACCTCTTTTATAATATACTTTGCAGATAAAACACGAGAAATCCCAGTCCATGACCCTTTTACCAAATGTGCTGGAATGGGTGCAAAACGGTTGGTTGAATCTAAAGGTGTAAGACTAAATGTTTTCGAGGACGATCCAAACCACAGCATTGGTCTGAGAATTCACAAAAGCCAGTGGTTGGAAATGCAGGTAGTGTTTTATGATTTGTTACCTGGTACTGCTGTAAACTTGTTTTTGTCAGTGTCTCTACCAATTACTGCAAGATAACTTACCAAAAGAAGAAAAAATATTATATACTAATTGGCGAATTACATTCTCAGGTAATGAACTGTTTGTCAGACAGAAGAATTCAGGAAAAAATAAGGTGTGTTCAAGTTACAGCATTACAGAGCGTAACTGCACCATGAAATATAGAAACCAAACACTGAGTGTGTCATGTTGAATCATACTTATCAAATCAAGAAGATGGTTTTGCTAAAGGCAACAATTAAAAGGGTTGCAAAACTGGAGCTAAAAAAAAAGGAATAAAACCTGATAGTCCTGGCACATAATCCTGGGCTAGTGATTTATGCACCCCCAGAAAGGATCGAAATTTTAATAAAGATTTAGACAGTGCTTAAAAGCAGAGCTCCTTTCACCGTCTGATTTATGCTCTCATTTGTATCACCTGTCTTGATCATTTAATTATCCGTTTACCGAGTTCATGTTCTGTAAAGCTTCTGATTTCAGCATTTGCTCCACGAACATATAAGCCTGTGAGCCTGCCTGAGTTAGATACTGTTTACTTTTATTCTGTAAGTGGTGGTGTATGAGCTTCTGTTTTTTGGGTTTCAGTTTCGTTATAAATTATAAATCTGTTTGTTTGTTTTTTTTAATAACCGCTCGTCACCATACAAGCCAGTGATACGTAACAGCTAATCAACATCAACTCAGTGACACGGCAGCCTTATCGGGTTTCCTATGGTGGGCACGCATGGACACAGTACACAACACGAGACAACCATCCAGGCTATGTTCCATGACCATAGTGCTCTGCTATTAATACTGTGTTTCGGAACAGACAGGAACCTGGCGATTGCTTAGAAGGAACGAAATGATCAAGACTCTACCAAATACCGAATCTTAAATTATGTCTCATTAAGTTATTTTAAGTTTCAGTTCTGTGCGAAAAGTAAATCAGGTCATTCATGAAGCAAGCAGAAATCAGATTCCATTTACAATATGTATCTCCTAATAGAGAGTTCAGCTCCACTGTTCATGAAATCAGCTTAGAGCTCACGTGCTTTGAAGAAAAAGCAATCAGTTAAGAGAGAGATTAGCAGGTTATATTAACTTACAGGAATGTCGAAAAGCTTTT
Organism: Porochilus rendahli; assembly: GCA_039654305.1. Classification (NCBI taxonomy): domain Eukaryota; kingdom Metazoa; phylum Chordata; class Actinopteri; order Siluriformes; family Plotosidae; genus Porochilus; species Porochilus rendahli. The sequence goes on along the minus strand of JBCNYG010000013.1, from coordinate 14,504,634 downwards.
TAATCATGACCAGATAGGTTTTAAAAAACTGGATCCTTCTGATGAACACATGGATTTCTACCTTGCTGCTTATTAGCTTTGAGAGAACAAAGAACAAAAGCATCAAAGCAAGTGAAAAACATAACCTAATGTAACAGGACTGCAGGAAATGTACTGTGTAAATGTTTAATAATGATGTAAAAAAAGAAAAAAGGAGCAGCTGTGAAAATAATTGCCTCAATGCCACAAATACACATCCTTTATTTTAATAAAAATCCATGCACACTGATAAATAAAAGGCTCTTAAATGCAACAGTAGGCTATCTGAAGGAGGGTAACAAATGGTCAGTATTAAAGGGTGTGCACTACGAGCTTGAGAATTAGAGCCGTTTAGAAAGGAAAAGGGTAGGAAGAATAAGCACGGCAGATAGAATTAAAATGAAAATCGCTGCCAAGAAGCCGTTTAACTTCCTATCCTCAAGTGGGCGTTTTAAAAATCGTCCCCCCTTGACTCTTGGAAACATTGCCAATACTCAGAGCAAACAAAGGTCAGGGAAAATATTAAATCATTTGTCTCTTTTTCCCCAAACAGCATGCTTGGTTCACTTTCATTCCAGGAGTTTTAGAGCCCATAACCGCGAGTGATTTTGCTGCCTTTAAAGCTTTGCAGCAGCCCCTGGAGCTGAGGAGAAATCTTTGGGGTGCATAGTGGGCTTCTTTTTTCCTCACAGCAAAACTCCTTCCCTCACGCACACACACACACACACACACACACACACACACACACACACACACACACACCAACTGTTAAGATGACAGCCTGGGCTGCTCCCTTGTGTTAAGACTATTTAAATAAAAATATTAACCTTCTGTGTGTTAAGAAACAGCTGTCAGAAGCGATTATGAATTTGTTTTGTTTTGTTTTTTTGTTCGTCTGAATCTCCTCAGACCAATAAAGCGAAAGGTCGGCGAACAGAGGAGGCTGATGTGAGCGGAACAGGTTAAAATGTAGGGTGTATAAAGGTAAAAGATGGATTCCAAGTCTTACAGAGTCCAAGCTATTGGGAAGAAAAGGGGGACAGACAAGAGATCAATCCTGAGCTCTGGAAGATCAGTGACACTGCTTATGGAGGGGGCAAATGAATAACGGAGCTGTAGGCTGGCAGCCCGAGTCTGCACCAAAATCAATTGTGTTTTCAATCTTCACAAGAAGATTTGGTTTCACCGGTTGGCACGCGTGCTATGAAAACTATTTCGAGAGCTTGTTAAAGAGTCTGTAGTGAAACAAACACAGCTTTGGGCTCGGCTCAACTCCACAAGGGTGGATGGAGTGGGGGGGGGAGAGAGAGAGAGAGAGAGAGAGAGAGAGAGAGAGAGAGAGAGAGAGAGAGAGAGAGCGAGAGAGGTATACATCCCCCCAAAACA
>JBCNYG010000013.1:14478084-14489830 GCA_039654305.1 Porochilus rendahli | reverse complement strand
TGTGTGTGTGTGTGTGTGTGTGTGTGTGTGTGTGTGTGTGTGTGTGTGTGTGTGTGTGTGTGTATTGGCCCTACAATGGACTGGCAAGCTGTTTAGGGTGTACCCCTCTATCGCCTAGAGTCGGTTGAGACAGGCTCCAGCCTTCCCATGACCCTAGTAGGACTAAGCGGATTGGCAAATGAATGAATGGCTAATGGCCTTAGACAGAGGCCACACATAGCCGTTTGATACGCAACCCGTGTCTGGGATTACAGTGGCCATTCCCACAATAATATGGGTGGAGGAAATATGCACTTGCCTGAGAAATGTGAACAACGGTGACGCATACATCACAGCCGTCATGTCTACCGGCAGTAACTGCAATGCTTTACCGCTCAAAGCTCCACATACATTTTTACCTCATGGATGCATTTACAGCTGGTACAGTGGTAAGTTGATCTGGCACTTAAACAACAATAAATTTCACCATGACCAAACATTCTGTGATTGGAAGCCACGCTCTACCAAATTCTCCAGGTAGCTCCCCGGCTCTCAGATATTCTGACGGAAGTGCCCGGAACACTTCCTTATAACGGTATGGTAAAAAGATACTCGACCCCGAAAAGCTAACGTTTGTCTACCGTGGTCTATCCTGATGTCATTCCAGCTGTGTGAGCCCGGGCCGAGAGGATCCTTTGCAGCTTCGCGTAACAGAAGTGGAGAGGTAGATGGTACAAGTGACAGCAAGGTTTATTTATCAGAGCCACAATAAAATGAATCGAGACGTATCCTGCGGCCCAAATTGAAGGAATGTGATAGGGGTGACAATTTAATATTGCATCTCCTCTCCTTTGGGCACAAATAGATCTAATTAAGATCTTTCATTAGATGCGCTGCCGCCAAACCCGCCCTGAAAACACGGATTCTTATCAGAGCACAGGACAATCGCAGGGATGAAGACACACCAAATCGAGTTATACACTAGCACACAAGAAGAGGGTCTGAGAAAGAGAGAGAGAGAGAGAGAGAGAGGGAATGACAGAGAGGAAAGGAAAGAGCAGTTAAACAGATGACAGAATGAAGGTTACTTAGAGTTTAACAAAGAACAGAAGTCCTGTTCTCATCTAAACACCTGATGAGCGTCATGTAGAGTGCTGCCTCTCCATCTTCTCTCATGAGCCGAGCGAGCTTTAAAGAGGCATGCGCTGGTATATTTATGTTTACTCTGTCTTCCTGATTAACTGCATTGCGGCCTCTCAGTACTGATTGCGGTTGACTAACATTGGTCCTTTTCCTAAAATAAGCCCATAAGCCTGAGACAAGAGATGCTCTTGTGATCTGACGTGGAGGCTTTTTTTAATCAGCGTCCTCTCCATCCACCATTTTCCTGGCTTGATGTCCCCTGATTAGAGTGAGATAATGAGCCTCCACTCCATCCTCCTCCCGCACACCCCCCATCTCCCTCCAAGGCCTCTTCATCATCTCAAATCACACATTCAGCTGCTGATTGCCGGCTTCTTGTACCTTCACTTGAATCACACACTACGGGTGACCAGGCTCGGAAAAGACGGCAGGCGGGAACAGTGACTACCACGCTGAGAATTCAGACTGTATTTTGTTTTGTCCCTATGTCACTTGTTTGACTGACAGCATCTACTTCACTTTCTATTTCGACACTGTCTAAATTTTGCCCGCTGGGCTCCAATTTGTACACATTTTTGAAATGGGGGAATTTAAATGCTGACATTCGAATGTGCTAGGCCAAACAGACCGGCGCCTCCTCGGCTGCAGCTAACCCTGATTGACAGCCGAGGTGGCAGTCTCACCGAGAGCTTAGATTAACTGATTAGTAACAATGGCTAAACCGCTGGATTTGCATGCTACGTTGCCACCCTTCCCTCCTGCCCCCTCTCTATATCAGTCTCCTATCTGTGCCATTCCTCCAAGTACGCGGCTTTATTTGATCCACTGTAATTGCGTCTTATCTATACCCGTCTCTAAGGTGTGCAAACAGGAGCCTATTCATGAGCTGCAGGTTTGTGCTTACCTCATCCTGAAATATTAAGGAAATAATCAAATGTAAGAAATTTGGGGAAGTGTGTAAGGGTAAAAACAAGCAAATGAAACAGGTAACGTCCTGGTTATGCTGAGTATTTATAGAATGCTCATTTATAACCGCAGTACCATTACACTGAGTCTGTGAGTAAAGAAAAGAAGCTTAGAGTGAATGATAGGCGACAGGCCAAACAGGTCTGAGGCTAGCTTATAGCAAGATTAGCCACAAGAGCAGTAGATGCAAGCTGCCAGGGAACAGGTTAAAAGGACCTTTTCTTGGCCCCTTGTACACGTAAATGAGTCTCTGGCTTCCTCAATGAAACATTCTTTAGAAGCCACTTAGCTCAGCCCTAGGCAGTTAAAACTCAAGTGTCAGACAGGTGTCCAATTATCTTCATTCATTCTGGCTAAGGATGTAAATGTTAGCCTTTTAAAAACCTCATCCGTAGAGTTATTCTAACACATGACTAAAGTATAGATGGATGGATAAAAAAGTGAAACTCATCCACTCAACAGCTCATAATAGCACTAATAAGGTGATAAGTTCTATCATAGTGCTGCTGAATGCTCCAATCCAATTTGTCAGTAGGTGTTGATTCATATTCTATAACATCTCAGTTTCAGTTCAAGGTTGATATTAATGTGCTCACTCTGACACTAACATGAACATTAGCATTTCTATATTAATAACTTACACAGGTACTCGTAGAGTACACACTCAATATAAATGATTATTATTTTATTATTACTCTTGATATGTAATTGCTGCTGTTGTTAACGTCTTCTGCAGATATTTATTTTGCATCATTAAAAAGGTATTCCACAGCATTCCTTAACATAAACTGTTTTTAAAAGATAATGATGTATTATTCTTTAATTAAAAAACACTGTACTCATGGGGGTGGGGGCAGCACGGGGCCAGCTTGTCCGACTCACAGCAAGAAGGTCCTGGGTTCAAGTACGGGCTTGCACGTTACTGCGTGGAGTTTATGTGTTCTCTATGTGCTTGCGTGGGTTTCCTCCAGGTACTGCGGTTTCCTCCCACAATCCAAAGACATGCATAGTAGGCTAACTGGCTGTTTCGAATTGCCCGAAGACGTGGATATGGGTGTGAATGTTTGTGTGTGTGTTTCCCTGCAATGGTCTGGTGAGCTGTTTAGGGTGTACGCCACCTTCGCCCAGTGTCACCTTATGGAGAAAAGGTATAGATAAAGGATGGACAGACGGACGGAATAATGGAACCATTGGCAAATAGCTACAGTTCATTTTGCATAGAAGAAATAAAACAAACACTTGCTATATATTATCTACGTCAGTACAGTAAGGGCGAAAAGAGCAGGCAGATAGCCGTCAGCGTGTTTCTGCCCTGCGATGGCCTGGCGAGCTGTCCAGGGTGTACTCTGCCCTCGCCCAGGGTCAGCTGAGATGGGCGCCAGCCTCTCCGCTCACCCTAATTAGGAATAAGCGGTTCAGAAAATGAATGAAAGAATGCAAAGTTAGCAGTACCGTCTTGATCTACAGCAGTGATCACCAACCCTGTTCCTAGAGATCGTACATTCCTGCAGGGTTTTATTTCTAACTAAAATCTAGCACACCTGTTTTGGCCGATCCAAAACAGGCACTGATCACATGGTCAGGTGGAGTCTTCAGGAAGGAAGGTCTCAGAGAACAGGGTGGATAATCACTGCTCTACACCAGAAACAAACGCACTGCCATGTAAGTCCTCTCCAGTCTTTAACAATACAAGGTTCAAACGTGAAACAGACCATTTGATGAAAAATCTCTAACTCACTCGCTGAACTGCTTAATCCTGCTAAGGTTGCGGGAAGGCTGCAGCCCATATCAGCTGACACTAGGCGAAGGCGGGGTACACCCTGAAAAGCTCGCCAGACCATCACAGGACAACACACAACCATAACTAGGTACAGCCAAACTGTATAGTGTGTAAGTCTCTATACTGTGGGAGGAACCCGCAGTACCCAGAGGAAACCCACACGAGCACAGGGAGAACATGCAAAGTCTAAACAGAAACGCTCGAGATCAGGACTCAAACCCAATACATTCCTGTAAGGAGGACGTGCAAACCACTAAACCACCGCACCTCCCCCAGGAAAAGCTCATTTCCCAAACTGAATGAATGGAAACCAGCAGGAACGCAGATAGGTAGATGAGAGTATCTGGAATTAAACCCAAGACACTCAAAACAGCAGTCTTACAGCCTCACATCAACTAGCTAGCTAGCTGTCCTACTACTGCCCTACAAAACACAGCGTGTATTACTGCTCTCTTATAATTACCACCTGCGTCAACATGCAAAAACATGTGCCGCGGCGATAGCAGATCACTCTTTGCACGGCTCCTTCGACACGAAGGCTTTAGAATCAGATATGTACTTCTAGCTTGGGTACACAGCCAATGGCATGTAATGAAATCAGATTTTTTCCTTTTCTCATTACATCACACACTGGTCTCTATCCTTTTGACAAGGTGTGCCAATAATGTCAGAAAAACACATCTGGTGACGTCAAGAGAGAAGAATATCTGTTTTGAGAAGATTTGCTCTTTTTTTGGATGCATATGTATACTATATGGTCAAAAGTTTCTGGACATCTGACTATCATACCCATATGTAGCTTCTTCCCAAAGTAGGTGCCACAAAGTTGAAAGCACGCAATTGTGCAGAATGTCTTTGTCTGCTTTTGGGTTACTTCACTATATCTAGCGGCTCAAACCTGTTCTAGCATGACCGTTCCCTCTGTGCAGACAGTGAGCTCCATGAAGACATGACTTACCAACACTGGAGTGGGAGAAAGTGAGTCGTTTGCACAGAACACTGACTTCAACCCCAGTGAACACGTTTGGGATGAACTAAAATGCCAACTGCCCCAGGTGTCCCCGCCTGACATCAGTGCCTGACCTTAATGATGCTCTTGTGGATGAATAATCACAAAAACCCTCACAGCCCACACTCCAAAATCTAGTGGACTGCATTCCCAGAAGAGAGAACTTCATTGTAACAGCAAAGAGGAACGAAACCTGGAGTCCAACGATCAGGAAACACATACGAGTATTAGGGCCAAGCGTCCGTAAACCTTTGTCCATACAGTGTACGTATGACATTGCTGAATTTAAATGTCTTTTTACTCAGCCACAGCATCCACAGCATCCTGGTGTCGGGCGATCGACAGGAGCTGGGTCAGTTGACCTAAAAAGTAGGTCAGATCGATATCATGGCCTGCTGTGACCTTGGTGCACATTACAACAACATAACCCTTACACACAGACATAAAGCACTGAATGGACGTCAAAGGTCATACATGGATCAGCTTTTTGTTTGCCTTGTTTAAAAAGAGACCATTTTTATTGTATGTACGCTGAAACCACTCGACATGTGAGGCGGAGGTGGTGACCCTGCCTATCATGAAAAGCCTATTCTAACAAAAATGGAGGTTGGTATAAGCAGCCTATATGGCAGTTTGAGCTTTCATACACCTTGAAATGAAAGCTTACTTACTTACTGCCAAGTATGACTTGCACGTTTAATCTATAGTTTGCACACCTGCCCCAGAAACACAGCGCCACACTAACAAATTTAAGGTGTACCTTCACATATGCTCACATAGCTTGGATTCCCAATATCCCACAACCCATTGCCAATATTTGCGCCTGACAAACTGTAGCAATACCTCCTCCATGGCTTTATCTTAATGATCTGATGTACTGTACGCTTCAACCAAGAGTCGATAGATTATCGTACAGTTATGAAGATGGATGACAGCTGCTCATAGTTCCTTATAGGGCCCAGGAGATGGCTAGGCTGATACACCTCCTGCTTTCCATCCAGTGGACACACACTGCATCTCAATGAGCACTCAGCCTTGATAAACAGTCTGCAGAAAGGAAAAATATTTCCACATTAAGGTTGAGGAAACAGGGGGGCACGCCGACGAATGAGGAAAAAATGAGAACCTTCTCCTCAAAGCTATTCTGAAAAATTAATATGCTAATTAAGTGCCTGCTCGAGGCGAAATCTTGGAAACTTTAGCAGGGGAGTTATAAGCACTTAACAAATTACTTACACCATTACGCTGGAAGCTGTATACATTTTTAAAGTGAATATATTTTTCTGCTCGCCTTTCATTCTTTACAACGCTCCTTGCTAGTCCTGAGCAACATCCTCCCCTGTTGCCACTTAAGAGCTAAAATGGATATCAGACTTCAATGGTCTTCTCTGTAATATTGAACGTCGATCGAGCCGAGCAACTTATCAGCGCGCGCCATCATTTTTGGAGCCAACTGCTCTCCTCCACTGGAGCTTGCTGTTGTGAAATGTCTAAAAACTAATGCTGAAATTATCTCCAGCAGGCAAACGTGCAGTGATCTTCAGCCTACCTAATCTGCTCTGGAGTAAAACAGCTAAATGCATCAGCATCCATCTCACAGGCCCGAGCTCCGTCAGTTTAAAATGAGTTCGGAAATCACCACGCACATTTGATGCGCTCTACGCTACACTAAGGATTGAGTGGGTTTGTCTGACAAGGATGTAGAGGCGAATGCATAGCAAATAGCCTGAAGCTATATCTCGGCTTCGGGCTGAGGTTTTGAATGCCTCTTTATGCCTCTTACAGTAAAGCAGCCTATTAATGAGCTTCACTGTCCTCACCATTATCCAGTACTAACACTACACTGGAAAGGTCACTAAGCAGACAGATCCAAACATGCTGATTTCTGAGTTCATGACACTTTCTTCCCTCTGGCCTTGCTGTTGCTGCAAAAAAAATCTCTTCTTGCTCTTTCCATCTCACAAAATGTCCATCAAACACAAAAGCTTGGAGGGTTGAGCAAATATGAAATCACACACACACATCCACAATAGAACGGGTGGGAAGGAAAACAATATTGTTTCCCAATAAAAGTGTGTACCGCACATGAAGTGTGTGTGTGAGTGTGAGTGCGAGAGAGAGAGAGAGAGAGAGAGAGAGAGAAACTGCCTGTGGGTAATTAGGGCCCAGCTGGCCGGCGGAAGCTGTGTGTTGAGAGGGGAACGGAGTGACGGTCAGGTCTGCTCCAGTCAGCACACAGAGCACTCTACTGTCCCGCAATGCAGCTGCCCACATACATTACTCCACACATTCGAAACTCACACACACTACGGGAGACCACGCATGAGCCCAGGCCACACAATTCAGCCGTATTCATTCATTTAGAAACGCCAGCACTGAGCCCGGAAATCGAACCCAGCACCTTCTTAGTGGTAGGTGGATGACCTCAATTCGGTAACATGACATTCATAATAAAATTTTTTCACTTCCGCACTGATTTTGCATAGATTACAATCAAGAGTGCCATCTAGGGGAGACGCATTTCATCCCGCCTGTGCCCACTTTTAGACGCCATGTTCCAGTTCGGTTTATTTACTGCCTCTGATTTCTGCCATGCTTTCACAGTCTACTGAATCCCTGATTTACAATGTTTGGAAGACTGAGATTCGTTTAGAATCAAGTCCAAACAGATAATCAGGTTTCTTCTCATAACTCCAATTCAGTTTGTATTACAGATTGTAAGGCCCTGTCCACATGTAGATAGATATTTTTATTATTTATATTTATATATTTTTTCTGCATTTATGCATCCCATCCACATAAAAAAGACACTCTGGGTCACTGAAAATGGAGTTTCTGACAACGCCCTCCAAGTTGGACAAATATTAATACTCCATTTTCGCAGCAAATACTCCATTTGCTAGGGCTACCATGGTCACGGGCTGGAGTTGCCATGGTTGTGTAATAAGGCTGCCAAACTGGGCTAGTGTAGAGTAACGCTCACGCATTCATTTACTACTCATTACTCATTCATTACTCATTAGCCAGACCGCTTAATCCTCCTAGGGTCAAGGGGAGACCAGTGTCTATCTCAACCAATACTGGGCGACGGCAGGGAACATCATGAACAGCTTGCCAGACCATTGTAGGCAACATACACACAGCCATTCACACTCACACCTTGGGGCAATTTGAAACAGCCAACTGGCCTAATGTGGATGTCTTTGCACTGTGGGAGGAAACCGGAGCACCACGAGGGCCCAAGCCAGGAACTTGAACCCATGACCCTCTTGCTGTGAGGCAGACATGCAGGTGGAATTTCTTCATTTAGTGATGAGGGATGGTGTACAAGTCCTTCCCGCATGACCCTGCATGGGGATTATTTTGCAATAATGACTGATTTGCTGTACATTATTCCTCTTATTGCAAAGCTACATACTAAGGAAAACAATCATGTGACACAAACTATTGATTTAAAAAAGATTTTTATTATTTAAATTTGCTTTAACTAATCAGTTCCAAACAAAAGCTCTTTTAAAGACCGTAGTGCTGAAGTCTTGTGTAGCAGTTTGATTAAGAGCGATCAGGTGCAGCACTGCCACTGTAATGTGATAAACTGTAGGTGTGTTGTAGGTACTAGAGCAGCACTGGATCAGGCAGCAGTAAGGTGAAGCATGCTGGAAGAACTACCACTCATCTCGTATAAGGAGATGCAGCGGCTTTGTATATTTATTGATGTAACAGCTTCATAAATAATCCACTATCATGACTTAAGCGCATTTTGGCTACAAAACATAAATCTGGAGCTTCTTTTCCTTCCACACAAGCTAAAAATACCCCTGATCAAAATGTTAAGATGATACTCAAATCCTCACCGTAGGACAAGCTACGCTGTCCAACACACCAGCTACCACAGCTCTGGGCTTGTTCCGAGTGCTGACGTCTGCTGTGCTAACGCGGATTCTGATGCTGGAGTTGTGTTTGCCTGTTCTCGGCGTCTCTTAACACCACTGCCTAACTCGCTGTTCAACTATTTATGAAGACAAAGACAGTGTTATATTTATCTGTTCTCAAATTCTAGTAATTAACAGTAGTGGAAGTCTATTCATTCGTATTTTACTTTTCCTTTTACATTCATGTTTGGAGATTTACATCTTTTAAATTATACACGATTAAATTTTTGTCTATGACACAAGCTACCGGTTAGAAACGCTGCGGGTTTTTCCATTAGAATGATCAGGCTTATGTTAACAAGAGTTCAATGATAATCAGAGTGCCAAATTAGCTACATTGGCTTTAAATGGTTGATTAAATAGATCGATCTCCTTCCTCACTTCTATATAATCCCAGCTGATGCACCAGTATTCACCAAGTGCATGCGAGACATGATGCACGAGCTCGGAGGCTGTCAAAAGGGAAGGAAAGAATTACTACTTGAACCCCTTGGATTGCACCAGTGACTAATAATATAAGATTAAAGGATGAGGAACAAAAACAATTCAGTTCAGATGTGCAGCAGTCACCAGTACGAGGGTCGAGACAGATCTCTTTTCTAAAACTTACCCCTGTTGTGGTACTATTCTGAGATGCCACAGAGGAGATGGCAGAATTCCTTTCATTATGTACAGGTGTTATTGCAAGTGGCGCTGGAATTTAAAGGAAAGCGTCAACACTGTTAATGATCTGTGTTGTAAACAATGATCACAAATGACCCTGTAAAAACTCCCCTGTATATCACTTAAACAATGTAATGGACTATTGGCTGGTGCAACAAAAGATGCATTAACCTCATCATTGGCAGATTGTGAGTTTCATTTCCAGCAATGCCACAGCAAGCCATGGCCAAATTTCAGAAGCAGCTCTTTCTGAATGAGCATGTAGATTCCTGTATAAAGAAGAAGGTAGATAGCTCTTTCTTCCAGGAGCAGTTCAAGAGAAAACATGGTATGTTATACAGTTAAACAGTCAATGTGGGTCTCATTAAGTCACCACTAAGAATTCATGAAAGAATCAGTGCAAGTGTGAAAAACATCAGCGATTCTGCTCTGTAGTAATCACATATACACTACAGATCAGTCCCTCCATGAATGTGCGATCTCACCATCACATCAATTCACACCAATTCAACCAATCCTTGCGCATTCTGTTCAACCTTGTAATTCTAACCAATCACCGCAAACTTTCTGCAAACGTAGCCAATCTTTCTGCAGATTGTATTATGTACTCTAGGCAGGTGGTGAGTTATATGTCACTAGAAATCACTTCCTTGTTTATGCTCATGCTATCCAGATGTAGACAGAGGTGGTACGGTGGTGTAGTGGTTAGCACTTTCACCTCACAGTAAGAAGGTCTTGGGTCCAAGCCCTGTGCCCTGTGAAGGTGTTTCTGTGTATCCTCCAACAGTGCAAAGATATGCATATTAGGCTAAAACTGGACATTTCTTCATTGGCCCTAGATGTGAATGTGGGTATGAACGGTTGTGTGTCAGTGTTTGCCCTGGGATGGTCTGGCATGCTGTTCAGGGTGTACACCGCCTAGACAGGAATCGGCTAGGATAGAAACCAACTACCCCATGGTGGTAATAATCACTAATAAAAGATAAATTAAATGTTTTTTAAAAATGAAAGATGCTGACGAGGGCACATTTTGCACATGTAATTCTGCTATTTCATTGCAATAGATTCTTAAAAACACTGTTTATTTTTCATTTTAGACAACAACAAGTTCAACAAACCCTGTGAAATCCAGAAGGGACTGCTGTGGGCCAGATTCTGTTCACAATACTGCTTTCTGATTTTCATGGCAACAAAATAAAAGAAAAATATAATCTTTGAAATGTGTTTAATAATAAAAAGACAAAAAATTTATTAGATCTTTCAATATAAGGATTAATCAAACTTCATTAGATGTAGGAACTTAGGCAATATATATTATTTTTTGCCTTAACATCATAAATATTGATTGCTGACATCGTAATCATGCTGGACCTGATGTCTGGATCTGTATGAAGTAGAAGTTTGAGAGAGTTAACAGTGCTGGTATGCGTAAATGTTGCAGTTCTATGTGTACAGTATTAAAAAGTATTTTTTAGTTCTTTATAAATTACGAATATACTTTAAGTAAAATCATTATTCCAGATTTCAGTTGGCAGAAGATGAAAATGGCCATATGTTGTTCCAGGGGGCTTCCCAGCACAAAATGGTTAGAGGCAGGTATCCAAAACAACGTTTCTCAGCATTGTTACTAGGCAGCAAGAGGATAAATGAACCTGGAGCGAGGGATTAACTTGCAATTAGGACGATGGCTCTTATGAGTGACTCTGCCTTTGGGGGAGAGCCGGCTCTGCTGTCAGGCAGCATGCTGCACAGATGCTGGAGCTGAAAGGCCCATAGATATGCTACAAATACTACCCTTCCCAGTGTATGTGTGTGTGTGTGTGTGTGTGTGTGTGTGTGTGTGTGTGTGTGTGTGTTTCTCTGCCCTTCCCCAGCTATGCAGTATCCCATAGCTACAGAAAGATCTACATCATATATCTGAGCAGTCCTGCAACTGTGTGACATTTGGTAAAAATATATAAATAAATAAAAGAGCAATTTACAAGCTCATCAATGATATCCTTGTAACATTTTCCTCATGTCCTGCTTCTTTTCACTCATCATGCTTTAAATGTACGTTGGCGATGTAAACGGAGCTGTTTATGACTGTGGAAATGTTGTGCAGCTTGACTGCGTCTTAACACAGATCATGTAGTGGGGCTGTACATCACTGCAGAATGGTAGCATAGCCTTAAGCACATGTTCTCGAATAGACATGCACACACACATAAACACACACACACACACACACACACACACACACACACACACACACACACACACACACACACACAC
>JBCNYG010000013.1:14446960-14467636 GCA_039654305.1 Porochilus rendahli | reverse complement strand
TTGTGTGACTGATGGCCCTGCGATGGCCTGGCGAGCTATCCAGGGTGTACCCCGCCCTCGCCCAGAGTCGGCTGAGAAAGGCGCCAACCTCCCCGCGACCCTAATTAGGAATAAGCGGTTGAGAAATTGAATGAACGAATGAATGAACTTCAAGAGGGGAACTAGCGGTCTTAAGGATTTCACTAAAACTTTACATATACCAGAAACATTATATGATGTAAAGCTTAACAACAACATTACAATGACTCTGTTTTATAATGGCTTTCATTTCCATATCTGATTTATTCAACTTTATTCAGGTTAGAAAAGTCAACTTTTATTTTCGAATAAATTATAAGAGGACGGTGAATAATAGGCTAAACTAATGATTGGAGAACTAGTACTGTACTATTAATGAATGAATCAGGAGAGATACATATAAACCAGGACAGGCTGTAAAAAACCACCAAAAACCTCCTCAATCAAAAGGACCCCAAACTTTATTACCACACGGTTGAGAACATATTCCCACTTTGCACTTTGTTGGCAGGGGGATTTAAAATCAAATGTTTACTTCCACATTGAATGATTCCTTTCAAAACGTGGAACAATTGCACAATTCTATTTGTCACTTTTGTGCACACAGGTTTGCAAAATGGTAGGTACTTTAGTATTCAGTAAACTGCTGTTTTGTGTTTTTCTTATTTTCAGTTGGTTCCAGCATTGAAGCAGTGAAGTACAGCACTCCATACATGCCATTGTTCAGAAATACCTACAAACAACGATAATACAAGACTTTTATAGGAGTCATGTAAGACTTTTATCTATGCAGACCGGCATGAAGCATGCTATTCTGGGATGCTCTCATGCTGCCTTCCATTTACCGTGGAAATGGCGACACACTTGACTAGACTGCGTTTCAGTAAAAAAAGTCGGAACAGTTGTCGGAGCTGTTGTTAGGTATCGTTAGCAATAACACGATATTATGGGGTATTTTATACATACAAACACTACTAACATAGATAGAGATTGGACAATACTGTATGAACACATGATTTATCAAGACATAATTATATAATAAAGTATCTAATGAAGCATCAGCGTTCACTCTCTTGATGAGTGAAGCAGCCATCTTGATTTAAGGTCAGGATTGGTGAGGGTCCTCTGACTTTCTGAGTCAGGAATCCGACATCAGGGGTATTCCAATCATTATTTCCAACTGAGGACTCGGAAATCCCAGTGAACTTCCCAGCATTTACACGTGGGCTGATTAAAGTGATCCAGTCCAATGAATATTTAACTATTTTAATAATTATTAAATTTAAAAAATCTATTTTAAATCATGACAGATGTATGATTTTTAAGTGCATGCGCCAGCGGGTACGTATGACCTGTATAACAGCATCTCTTTAAATTGCTTTAAAAGTGAAAGTGGACAATTCACTGAAACAATAGGAAAAACAAAAAACAAAATTTTATAATTTAATTGCACATATTTTAACCATGACAGAGGAAGAAACTGTAAATGTCCGTCAATTTGATTCAAACAGTATCCACTCTGGATATAATTCTTTTTAATTCCGAGATAGGAGACCAATCAGATTATGCTGTTCCCATGTAGTATATACCAATAATAAGTCTTCTGCTGACCGTAATAATCCTTTCCCTACTGCCAAAAAACTCGAAACAGACAATGTCAATATCAACCAATCGCATTATTCGAGACGCGGCACTGACAGCAAATCGCTTCCACATATGATGTGACACCGCGGTTTAGTTAAAGCAACATTTTGAAGAGAACCTGTGATCGGTTCTCTGTACCTGTACCCTGCCTGGGCTCACACCAGTTTTCACACATCTACAATATACTGAACTCTCTGGGCCGACCAACCCCGATTCCAGAAGTATGAAAGCGACGTAAATTACTTTAGAAAGACGTGTGAGACAGAAAACGTGAGAGTCTGCAGCCATCATAAAATCTCCTGCTTTTCTCTTTTTTAAAAAAAATATTTATTTTAGTAACTGCATTCGAATCCTGTTTGGCAATCCTCACCTTGATATTTCTCACACTATCAAAATGATTTCCCTCCCGATACCTGTTTAGTGTTCTTAAACGTCACGTTGCTTGTGGTGGTTCTGTCATGGTAAATTGTACCCTTCAGAACCTCCAGCATGAAACGACAGATGCTGGATAAGCAAAAAAAAAAAAAAAAAAAACATATTTCAAGAGATCCTTATAATTTAAACTGATTTTATCTTGCCCCTTGGGAATATGTTACATGCATTGCTTATCAGTGAAGGCACCATTGGACATGCACCAGAGTTATTATGTTATTCGTAAACAGTACCCACTGGCCTATATCTATTTATGTATATAGGACAGCAAAGCCTTATTCTAACTCGGCCCCTAGAGATATCCATCTATCCTCAATGAGAATATCCATTTTTTAGGTTTCTGCAAATACATTCTCCCCCTCGTTCCCTCACTCTCTGTTTCCTATGCACTAGCTTTTCACGCTTTCTCTCCTTCCCTTTCTTTCATATTTCCTCTTGTCTTTTCCACTGACAGGGTGTCTGTTCCATTCTCAGCTGGGGATCTAAACGTACTTGTACTGAAGCTGGGTATCCTTCTTCTGCATTCTTACAACAGCTTCACAAGCATCACACACAAAAACCCATCAAATACACCAACAAGTGCAGGGAGGGGAAAAATAGCCCGGGTAACTATTCAATTCATTTTAGGATGTGGCGTGTAATGCCGACCTACGCTTCAGTGCGGCCAAGATTAGCAAGATGCAAGAGCGGAAGGAAGGAAGCAGCGGACACATGATTATAAGCACCGTCAGACGATCTAAAGTGAAAAGGCCACTTTCTCAAATGTCAAGTTTCTGTATTATGGAAAACAGCAGTAGAATATGAGCCATTGCTTTTTCTACTGGGCTGTGATGTCATTCTGTTCCATTCTGTCAGAATAGATGGCGATGCAGTTGTAAGGTAATATATGCCAAATGTATTTGGTGGACCTGAAGAACATGTGCCTGTGCAGAAGCATCAGCGCTTGTTAACGAGGCTTTCCAGGTGGAGCGGTGTTGTTTGTCGCAGCCCTAGCTGGTGATTAAAGGTAGAAGTGAAACTCCTAGTCTTGTTACAAACCCAACGCTCCAGCAGAGCAAGAGATTCCCTGGCTCGCCCAGACCTTCCCAAACGCTGCACTGAACACTTTACGTCTTCTCGTAAAAAACGTGTCTGTGCCATCAAGCGTGGTATGGTGTTTTGCCTAAAGCACCCCTTTGTTTGTAAAACTGTTTCATGTTACACTGTCATTAGCCACCTGTTTGCTTGGCAGTGCCAGACATTCAATATAACGATTTGAGTCCCAAAAAAACAACAATGTTTCTGTCTCTTTTTCTTTTTTCAGCCTTGCCGTCTTACATAGATAAGGTTCCCGGCTCCAAGTGAGTTTCTCAGTTACATCAGTATAAATCACAGATAGCAGAATCATCATGGTCCTCGACTCTGTGCACACCTGGACCAAAGTGACCCAGACTCTGCCCAGCTTTTGTCTAGACCTAGTGAGTCATTTTTTTTTTTTAGCACCAGCGGCCATCCTTAGAAGCAACCTTGCACAGGTGCAAAGCCTGAAACGTTCAATGCTCAGCTAATAAGGACATCATTTTTTTTTTACTTTATTGAATTTTTTGGCTCTGCATTTAACCCATCCATTGTCAGCGCACACGTAAACACCGAGCAAACACAATCGATTGGAGCAGTGGGCTGCCACACACTGGGGTGCCCAGAGAGCAGTTGGGGGTTAGATGTCTTGCTCAAGGGCACTTCAGCCATGAAGCTGGAGGAATGGAAGGTGCGGTTCATTCCCCCCGCTGCCACACAATTTTCCTGGTGGTTCGGGAATCCCAATCCCAAACCTGCACCCAGCTCGTCCCTTCTTTAAGGGGCTTCGCCTGCTATACTTGACCAGGAGTCAGATTCTGTCATATCATCTACATCCCAGGAATAAATATAAACACATATATATTTACTTATTACTTGATTAACGCAATACTGCGGAATTCTCTACACTGATTGGTCAAAAAGGGTTTTTTTATAATATCATGTCTAACACTGATTGGAATTCAGATCGTCTTATATTCATTTTTATGTTAATGCACTTGTATTAATATGCATCACATTCATAGTAGCAACTCGTTCACAAGAACATGTGCAGTAGACGATCCCATGCAAACTGAAATAGATAAATGAATAGATTTCAAATATGTGCCGCATTTGAACAAATAAAAAAAACATCTCATCAGCCAAGGCGAAAGGCCGAGTTAAGGAATATGCAGCTCAGGAATGCGGCGTGTAATTTATTAAAAACTGGTGTGGTATAAGGGAAGTGGAAAAAAACATTCCGTCATTCTGTTATTGGGAAATAATCATCCATTAAGGGTGGAAACAGCATCACACCATCCAGTATGCAAATATTTTCCTATACCAGCACACCCTACTGTGTTTTATTCGTTACGTATTATAAATGAGTCGAGAATTTATGGAATGCAGTTTGTTAGCCTAATTGTAGGAAGACGCTAAGCACATTGGCAGTAAGTTCTGTCTAATAAATCTACGTTTCCTAACTCCTGAATGAATAATGTAACGTACATGTTTAAACTTATTGTATGGCTGACAAGATGTTGGCGACACTGAGGGCAGGAAATGTTTCACCAAGCTACATATTTACAGCACGGAGAGAGGGAGGAAAAAAAAACACACTAAACCCTCTAAATTCTTATCAAGCCATCATGAACTATGGGAAAATAATGTTCGTCATGTTTTTCGAAATTACGTGAAATTAGGCGAGAGTCACGTGCATGCGCTAAATCAGTAGAATGTGTTGGGAGCGGGTAGGAGTGCTGATTAGTAGGAAAGCCATATGCTCAATTGACAGAGTCCTTCAAAAGAGAGATGCTGCACGGGAGCATGGCATCTCTCTAGCGCTGCTCCTCCCGCTGTTCATCTCAAGAGCTGCACAACCCCAACCCAGTCACTGGATGTTTTTCGAACAGCCAGGCGTGGACCAGGGGGAGGGGTCAAGCCATGCACTTCAAACGAAGCAGAACACCGCGGAAACAGCAGGGGGAAAAAACATACATCCGGATAAAATCCATCAAATGTAACCAAGAGCAGGCATGGGGAGGCAAACACCGGGACTCTCACACCCACAGTGCCTCTGCATGTGCGTGCAATCGTTAACGCCTAAGAGGTTTTAATATATAAATACTTCAGTGACTGGAACAAACAGGCACAGCACCAAACTTGGCGCTAAATTTAGAACATTTTCCATGAGATGGCAAAGTCATAGAGCGTCGAAAGTGGTGTGAGGCGACGCCATCAGCAGCATTTGACGCCTCTCGGCCTGGGCATTTCAGGTCACTCAGCCTCCAGTCTGAAAACACACAGCTCACGAGGGGGGGGGTTAAGTGGCAGAACGGTAATGCCAGGGAGAACAGAATTCAGTTCACTTATTAGCAAGCGGCCCAGCAAGTGATAAGAGGAAAAGAAAAGTTCACTCTGCAGCTTTGTCCTTTTCTGCCCTACGAGCTGCAGCTTTTCTGACAGCGTTTATTAGCCTAAAAAAGAAAAGTGATGAGAAGGGCAGAAGGGTCAAGCACAGGAGGAGGCAGCTGATACACTTCATTTAACGGCACTCCAAAGTCAGCTCAGGATCTATCAACCAAGACTTTATAGCAATGAAAGAGTGCGAGCCACAGTGAGAGAGGAGATTAGTCAGAGATTGAGAAACGTGCATAATTCATACAGCCGTTACCAGAGATGATTTTGCACATCTTAAGAGAGAGATCAGAGTCATAATCTAAAATGAACCCCGATGGAAACCTTAGTGGGTGAGCTCCCCTGGAGATGCAGAGCTCAGGCCTTTCATCTGTCAGAGCACGTTTCCTCCTAATGACGCTCCTACTCTGCTCTGCTCTGCTCCCAGCGGCCTCTGGCCTCCTCCTCCCACCGGCCACCGGGCGATGCAGGCCATGCCAAAGCAACAGCAACAGCAACAGAACAGGCACTTTCCTAAAATAATAATTAACCGGGCAAAAAAAAATAAAATCCCCCAGAGCCACCTTCATACTCAATTATTCTTCGTCTCTTTGCACCAACCCAACACCCCCACATTCAGTCTCAGAATACCATGGCATCCATATTTCAAAGTGAAGTGGTGGAAATGATTACGTCAAGAGGTCCAGCAGGTCCATTAACTCGCCTTCACCTGCCAGGCACACTGATGATGAAAAGAGCAACAGCTTGGCGGCTGGCATTAAAGCACGCCGTCTTCATCAAGTAAACTCGCGCTAAACCTTGTTGACATCTCTGATTCGATATTCCCCACCCTACTGGCATGAATGCTACATTATTCTTCATGATACAGTACTCCGAGGCCCATGGGCTCCCATTATATGTTCTGCCAGTGTCGCATCTAAACAAATACAATGATGCCTTTCATCTATTCACACTAATGCCTGTGCTCTGCGTAATGGATAAAGCAGTAAGGATGCTCAAGTTCTTCATTGCTTCTGGAAATGATCTATTTCAGAGACATCTGATATGCTGTTACCCTTGGCAATCATATCATAAACACGAGGGTAAATAACACTCTCTCTGCCACAAAGAATCTGAGCACACTTCCCTGATAGGGAACACTAACAGCCAAAAATAACCTAGTTTCCCTTTCCCGCAGTCATCATTATTGGAGAGACTGCAGAGCTGAGAATGCACACCATTATGCAGTGACAGTCCCACACATGGTAAATGGAGAGGCAACAACACAACAAATAATGCACTAATATGGCCTTTCTGCTCCACATGAATGTCAACGACAGAGAGCCATGCTGTAATTTATACAGAAGTAAACAATATTCTGGGGCATGTGGCAACTAGAGAAATAATACAAACATGAGCTCTCGGAAAGCACAAACCTCCACCAAGCCCGGCGCACACTCACGACAATAACGTCATGGGCTTGAGTCCCCAGTTCGGCATGGCCGTCTCTGTGTGGAGTTTGTATGTTCTCCCCATGCTTGCGTGGGTTTCCTCCGGGTACTCCGGTTTCCTCCCACAGCCCAAAGACATGCACATTAGGCTAATTGGCTGTTCCAAATTGCCGCTAGGTGTGAGTGTGAATAGTTGTGTGTGTACGTTGGCTCTGTGAAGAACTGGCAAGCTGTTCAGGATGTACCACACCTTCACCCAGTCAGCTGAGATAGGCTCCAGGCTCTACGCGACCTTAGTAGGATAAAATGGTTCATAAAATGAATACATATGTATGCATGTATGTACGTATACACTTCACCCTCGATTTCCCGTACCCCTACTTCCCGGATTTCGGATTTCCCGTACAAAATCTGGTGGCGGACATGATTTGGTATTGCCGGAAAAATGCTTGGACAAGCCAGGAATCGATGTTGGAAGTCCGGGTCGGTCATAACTTCCCTTCTGTGTGGCAGTGACGACGAGCCGGAATCCACACTTAAAATGAATGTGATAAAAGAATGTGCCCATTGCCGGACTGATTATGGTAAATGTCCGGGAAAGGGTAGGGACCCCGGACATTAATGACTGCCGGACTTTTGAGGTTCTCAGACAGCCGATCCCTCCTAACAGAAACATAACCTCCTTGGCGCAGGTAATAAGAAATCTCTGCTAGCGTTAAAATTAGCCTCAGTTAATAGACAAACTAATGAATTCACATGACATGGACAAAACATGATCTATTCTTAGACAGCTTTTTTCACTCCCATCTGATTTTCTGCCAGAGCTTTTTAAAAGCTTCTGAACTGGAAAGAAGAGACCAAAGTTAAGAAGTTCTCTCTGATTCGATTTCTCGCTAATTAGTGCTGCTTGCTGCTCAGTACATGGTAATGGAATCTGGGGGATTCATCGACTGGATGCACTGTGTTTAAGGTGTGCAAATTACCCAAGTTTCCTGTTGCCACAGAAAGACAAAGAGCTCACTGAGATTCGGGACTCGGAGTAGCACAGCAAGTTAGAAAGACATTGCACCACATCGGGGTCATGTACAAAGAAACAGAAAAATTGTACAAGCAATTGAACTCAGATACTGCACGCAACCTGATGAGTTGTTCAATGAATAACCAGGTCTTAATCTGTTTCATACACCTTTTTCTTTTCCTATTCTATCTGTGAACAATTCAAAGGACTATGGATTGTAATAGGCTTGGGTATTGATTTCATTCCCTCAGTGGAATAGAGAAAAACTAGATGGTTAGGATATAGATTTTGAGTTAATAAGGAATTTAGAGGGCAATCATACAAAAAAAAAAGAAATTAAAAAAGTATACAGTTGTAAAATTGCTTCTCTGTTCTTTTACACTGCCCGGAAAGCAGGTGCTACAGGTCATCTGCCGCAGAAAGCCTCTTTATTTATTGACACATCCCAGAACGGTCCGGCAGATGTGGTCTGGGGCCGACGTATCACCTCAGCACAGCTTTAATCTTGCCTGGTGACCTGACAGAGACAGTAGCTCTGGCTTTGGGCCCTTTGAAGCTGGGAGCTCCATTAGCAATCACGTCTGAGCCCGAATCCTGCTGCACGTCCACTCTCTTCTCAAACACTAAATAAGGGTGGGTTGAAACGTGGACATCTCCCGTCTGAGAGCTGCTCCATCTCAGGTGACTTCAAGGGCATGATTTGGGCTTTGATGCATGGCACGGTGATGGCTGACACTGCCGAAAAAACACGGGTGTTGCTTACTAAAACAACAGGAGCAACAAACTCTCTGTGAAGCTTCTCACGCCACACCTGTGGACGGTTCACTGCTTCCCCTTTATCTTTTTCACCAGCAGCTGCTGCCGTAGGATCGAATGTCTGCCTGACGCTCCCTCCCATCACTGTTGAGAGAGCCTTTTCTCCTGAAAGTTCGGGGGGAGGTTGATCATATCCAGGTGTAGTTACCAATAGAAGAACTATATATTTGCATCAGGCTGTTTATTCAACAAACTGGACTGTTACTCCAAAGTCATTGTGAAGTTTTACAAAGACGCTGAAGTTTTCTTGATGCCTGCATCACACATCATCACACGGTCACAGTCATCTTGGCACAACAGCATCTGTGTCTGAAAAGAGGCGGTCTAGTTTTCTACGTGCTGCTGCACATGTTTGGGAGAAGCCATGTATATTACAATGGCCAACTGACAGGGAGGTAAACAAACAGGGTCAGCTAATGTTTACACCCTGCTGAGTCAAATTGCTATTCCTCAGACATGATCCTCATATTAATATCACGATGACAAGCAGTCAGCTCTACTCAACAAGGACAGATTACTGCACACAGACACACACACAAATCTTTCTAATTCTCTGAGACCGCGATCGCAAACTTTCCTATTGTCATGTAACAGGAAGTTGTTTATTCGGAGTCTGGCCAAAGGTGCCTCGATTATTATAATGGCTAAACATAAGCCACACTAACATATTATATAACGTAAACCTCCCCCGCGAGCGTCCACAATATGGGGTAAGAGAAAACATGACAGTCAGTCCTTTGCCAGCCTATAAACCCTGGTCCCCTTCCCTGCTATTCTTCCTCCTCTCTGTTTAATATGTCTGCAGCAAAGTTGCATCCAATTACTTCTGTGCAAAACATCCTGCTGCAGCTTCCTAGCTAAATAAACCGCCGAGCAAGAAACATGGCACCGGAGGGCAGCCGCACAAGTCTGCACTCCATTTTAGGCTTCGTGAGTCCACCTGCCAGTCTGCTCCAACCACAGCATCCACTCACCCAGACAAGCTGCTCAACCCCTCGCTTATATTAAATACCGCATGACTTAGAGCGTATAACACTCTATCAAATCAAATGGCCTGTGTTTGATGAGAAAATCTAGTGGCGGGCTTATGCCTTGCCTCTTGAATGATTAACAGTGCAATTTAAATGTTTGCAAATGAAAAAGAAGAATAGATGCCAAGCACAAAAGTGATTTCATTTTATTAAGATGAGCCACTCTGCTACAAATATCTACACAAACTAACTGGGAGGAAGGAGACAGTCGTGTAGTTGTGCACACGGACTGAAGTCTATATATAAGTCATATTCATCTTTATAAGAAAACCTATAACCTCTGTGGTTACCGAAACTAAGGCTTTTAAAGGAAGTCGGTCACAAAATTCAATTCTTTCAGTTGATTTTATTGGTAAATTGTATGAAAAGGGTACCGAGTGCTTTTCTAAGACTCAAGTGATTTAACGCATCCACATCAACAATGACTTTTAATTAACTGAATGAGTGTTTCCCAGTAAGGCCAGATTAAAAAAGTATGCCAGTGTCTTTAACCATATATGGAGGAAACGTGACCTTGGGTGGGTGAACGGTGTTACTTGGGTGGGCAATGCATGACTTCAGGTCCACATAGGTACTTCGCTCTGTTAAGTGCACGCTATGGTTGACTAAAGCGTGGTTTGGTGTGCTCAGTGCACATGCAGGGTTAAAGTGACTGAACTCCTCAATCCAACCTAGTTACTCGATGTGATTTGTGACAAACAAGGCCAGTTATTTTCATGACATCGACTTGAGCTTATGAGATTTGGACTTTGAATTGGTTTGAACGATTACCTTGGTTGGCTTCGGATATGACTGGAATGAAAGTAACCAGATCTGATGGATTTATGCATATTATCATATTGATACTTGCTGGATTGTACACTGGTTTGAACACCAAGCAAAGTTTATTTAACTGCAGAGAACTGCAGGTCGTAGAACATCCCCTGATCACCCCTGATCCTTGAGCAAGGCACTTAACTCTGTTTTGTTCCAAAAGCACAGCTGATTTTCCCCAACAGCACGCTAAAGAAGATCAGTGGCAACCCGGCAGCTCAATGGCACTACAGTGTATAAACTGAGGAAGCGGTACACTGCATGTCACTTACAGAAGAACAATCTTGTTCTTACAGGCAGAGCCAGTAATCTCTAACACAATTTTACCAGGAATGATTGAAATGCACATTGATTGGTGCGGCTTAGAGCACTGCATCAACGCTGGTGATCGACAGCCTCAGCGTTAGCAGTAGTATTCCACCAGTAAATCCTATGACTTGAGGTAATATCATGGCAATATACTGTAAGTAAATAAAACTGACAAATTACTGAATAAGTCATGAGCCGACACTGACAGTATTCATACTCCCTCTCCTTATCCCTCTCTCTCTCTATCTCTTTATGTGTGTGTCTCTCTCTCAGCTTCAGGACTGCCTCAGGTATCTCTGTTTTTTTAAAAAAGGGTTTTGTTTCCTCTATTTCTATATTTATTTTGTTGATGAAACCATGACAAAGTAATAGGCAAATGAGAGTGTATAATGTTGCGGGTAAACATAGGCTGTAAATCTTGCCCCCAGCTGTTGTGCAGAGGTAGCACTGCTCTTCGGGAATCACACCAAACGCTGTCTATTTGTTATTATGCAAAGCTAAATGAACTGACAGAGAAAATCGAAATGCATTCCAACCTAATGATAATGGAGTCGCCGTGTACGACAGGGCCACAATTCCTCATTTTACTGCCCCACATTTGCATTTTACTTAACGTGAAAAATGTTTTCGGCACTGCGGAGGAAAATAAATTTGAAGAGCCGTGCGGACGACTTGCTGATTAGCCAATGCTAGACAAACCCTTGACAAGGACAAATTAAATAACAACCTTAAAATATGCAAAATAGAATCATGAAAGTAAGATAGTCTAATTAAAACGGTCCATTTTCTCCATCAGGTGCACGCTAGGGTTTTAAACACCTCCTTACTGCGAAGTGCAAGATGGCCTGAAATGATTTTTTAAAGGTTGAAATCGAGGGAATCTGAACAAAATTGAGGCACAAATGAATTGAGATGAAAGACGAATGGTGGCTGTAGTACGGGTCGGAACGACCACCTCTCTTATCGAAATGAACAGTGTCATACTGTTAGTGAGGTTGAACTTGAAAATGTCACTATTTATGCAGGGAACTCTCAGATTTCTTGGGATCTATGCCTGAACAATAAAACACAGTCATGGATTTCACAGAAATGTCGTGATTAATTTGTTAATTAATCCTGAACGAAAAAAATGTATTTATTTCAACACATATATTCAATATTCAACTTGAACAGTGCTTCATAATTCGGGTGTATTTACAGCCCAAAACATAATTTTCAACAACATTTTTTATATAATCTTTATACCGATGCAAAAAAAAAAAAAATAGACCACAGGGGTCCAGATGCTCTCGCCGAAAGGACCATTTCATAATATATCGATGCAGAACAAGCATAAGATGTTTGAAAGCCCCAGCTTCAGCACACAGCAAGTAGATGTCCAGAACCTAATATACAGTTTTGCCTCTGTGACCTTAAAAAGTAGGTCAAGGTCACTCACATAAACTCATCCTAGCACTCATAGTAGTGGGCCAGGATACCAAGTTTGAAAGCTCCAGCCAGTGAATGTCCGGAAACTAAAGTGTTACCGACATACGGGCGGGCGGAACCCATTCCTATCGCTCGCGAGGGGCGGGAGCAAAAAAACAATCTTAGTTAAAAGTGAGAACTGCACATAACTGAGACATGCCTCTGTTAATAAATTTCTGTAATCTCGCTTATTCCCCAAACGCCGATGTACACAATACAGGTATTAACTCCTCACCAAATGCTCGCAACTCAAATCTAAACACAGCACAGACTGTTTTTTTTGTTTTTTTTAACCTCCTGCCCGGTGTTCCTCTGTGAGCTGAAGCGAGGTGTGTTGGTTTAAAAGCTGGCTATGAGTGTGCTTGTTTGTTTAAGCTGCAGATTATGCAGCTGATAAAGCCTGGCTCACAGCAGAGAGACGACCAGAGAGGAGAGAGGGAAGGAGAAAGCCTGCTGCCGTCCCAGTTCACAGCCCACTGTCCACTAAATACCATTCAGCCAATCACCAGCACATAAGCCTTCACACTCCCTCTCCCAGTCTACTGGAACCAGAGAGACCAGGCCTGCACTCACAATGAGGGATTTAGAGTCCTGCTGCTGGGCCAAAACGTGAAAAACCTAGATTTCATTAATCCCTAGAGCTAGTGGAAAAAAGCAAACCTGATAGATTCCACACCAGAAGGTTGTAGGGTGCCCCGGGCTTTGCTCTCCTCACTTATTTCTGTGTGTGAAAACAGCACAGTGCTTCAAGTGCATCCCCTTCTCCTTTTGGCTTCTTGCACCCTACTGGTCACACATGTGTCCCCACATACAGCTAACATGGAGAAAATGTGTGAGAGGCTTGCACAAGGTGCTACTGCCAGTAATGACTGTCTGAAAACAAAAGCAACATCAAACTGAGTCGCCGCTGACAATAAGAGTTTTCTGTAAAGAGACCCGGCTGAGAAGGTGAGGGCAACCACAGGGTTCTTTCAACTTTATGTTCTTGCACATTTAACACCAAAGACATTTCCGAATCAGTTCACAAGTGAAGGAAGGAATATTTATCGCTATTCATAACACATTTACAGTACAGTTTCAGCTGATGAAAAATACCAATAAATCATACATAGAATTAATTCAGGTAACTGAATTATTGAATTATTGCTAACATGCAAACTCCCTCACCGGGCACCCCTCTCTTACCTAGATCCTTCTTGCTATGAGGTGGAAGCGCTAACTGCTATGCACTGAGCTGCCCCTTCCAGGTCTTAAGAGACTACATTTGTAACATATTTTGAATAATAAATCATGGTTTGAATTCAAGGTTTGTTTGTTTGTTTGTTTTTTTTTACAATATTTGTTAGGATCATAAGTTAAATATGAATTAATGATCCTAACACATATCATTAAAAAAAAAACACTTGAATTCAAATATTGGTGTATTTGTCTTCATAAATTCCTCATATGAGGACCATTGGGTTTCGCCATAGTTTGTTCTGTTTGAAGACCAAGATTCGTTTAGTAGTAATCTGGTGGTAAGAAACAGAAGCACTGTGGGAAAATGACATCACATGTAACACTGGGGTTTGGGTCTTAGGAGGTTAAAACCAGAACATGTGCACTAGACATACCCAGAAATACACTTCACCCTCGATTTCCTAGATTATTGGGGGGATAGTCTGTCTGGGAACCTCAAAAGTCATTTAAGTCCCGATTGCTTTTAATCATTAGATTCCCACGTTCACTGAGCGCTGTTTTGTGTTCCTAAAACTGAATTAAACAAAATCAAGATTACTTTCTCTGTTGCAAGAAGTGCTAATTTTTGTATATATATAAAAAGTATGATTATGAAATATGAAAACACTGCATTATTACATTGTAGATTAACATAACTTCTAAATAACAACAAACAAACTAGACTTCACCCTTGATTTCCCGTACCCCTATTTCCCGAATTTTGGATTTCCCGTACAAAATCCAGCGCCGGATATTATTTGGTATTGCCAGAAAAATGCTCGGAGAAGTCCGGGTCGGGACTCCCCTCCTGTCCAGCCCGTTCCCGTCCGAGCGGATGGACGAAAATAAAGCAACAGAGGGGCTCGAAATAATGAACAGATTGTGGCATCGGTGATTGGAGAGCCAAGTGAAAGTGAGTACAGTGACGATGAACCCACATTTAAAATGAATGTGATAAAAGAATGTGCTGTCGCTCTTTAGGTTTGAGGAAACACAATATTGTGCACTGTGTGTCCGGTAAGTGTGTAAAAGTCCGGGACTGCTGCTGAATAACGGCGATTGGCGGGCCGATTATGGTACTTGTCCGGGAAAGACTAGGGCCCTCCAGACATTAGCGATTGTCAGACTTTTAAGGGTTCCCAGACAGACTATCCCCCCAATAATCCAGGAAATCGAGGGTGAAGTGTATTTCTGGGTATGTCTAGTGCACATATTCTGGTTTTAACCTCCTAAGACCCAAACCCCAGTGTTACATGTGATGCCTTTTTCCCCACAGTGCTTCTGTTTCTTACCACCAGATTACTACTAAACTAATCTTCTTCTTCAAACAGAAAGAACTTTGTCAAAAGATTAATACCCAATGGTCCTCATATGAGGATCTTACAAAGACGCATACACAATGTGATGGTTAGAAAATATGATGTCCCCATATGAGGACAGTAGAGCCTTAAAAAGGATAATCATCGCCAAGAATCACATGATGTGATTTAACGGAATCATGCGGGTTATTGTAAGAGCCAGTCCCTCACAGTCTTGATCACATCTGCCTGGTTGAAGCAGTTACACAGTGTATTAAGAATGCATTACATTTTAATCCAGACTAACAAAGTGAAGCAATCTAACTGTAAACTGTTTTTAAAAATGATGGAACCACCCAAAGCACTTAACTAAATGAACTAAATATTTCACCAAGTCACACAAACATTAATACTGAAAGCCACACGGACCCAAAACGTGTATTCAGTCTTAGCTTCAGAATGACAATTAGCCTAAACGAGGATAAAATAAGATGATATCTGACTACAATTCAAGGTGAGTATCTTCCAACAAAGTTATTTAAACACACATGTATAAAACTGATTGAGTGTGTAGAACATTATAGTACAAATCAGGAGCTTTATTTTATATACTTTTGGATTCTACCTACACGATATGGCTAAAAGTACGTGAACAACTGACGTCAACATGTGGTCCTGGAACTAAAAAGGGCTCAAACCGAGTCCCAGCATGAAAACAATAATGCCCCTGTGTGAAAGTGTGGTCCGTTAAACATTGGTGTGCCAAGGCTGGAGTGGAGGAATTTGAGTGGCTTGCACGGAGCCCTGACCTCAACCCCACTGAACATCTTTGGCATGAATTTAAAAGCCAACTGCACATGAGACTTTCTCATCTGACATCAGTGTTCAACCTTTACTAGAGCTCTTGATTTGAACGGCCTCACGTCCCCACAGCTATGCTCCACAATTTAGTGGAATTTACAACAGCAATTAGGGGCTCTGGTTTCGGGAGTGATGATCAGGTGTCCACATACCTTTGGATATGTAGTACATCTACACTGCGAATTTAGAAGCACTTTCACCAAGGCCATAAAGATAATACAATACTTGTAAAAAAAAAAAAAGAGAGAGAGAGAAAAGAAAAGAAAAAAAGAAAAAGAAAGAAAGAAAAAGAAAAAAGTCCTGAACCATAAAGATAACACATTGCAGTGATATTTTCTAAGGTGCTTATTCATACATTGCAACTCGATTTATTCTCAAGCTTCTGGAAATAGCCATAAATGAACTGCTGAACTATTGACAGGCCACATCAATAAACACAGCTACAGTATATTGTTCTCTTAGTTAGCATAACTCTTCAGTAATCTTTCCCTTCTGCCCCCTAGCTGCCAACAACCCTTGCCGCTTTATAACCACGGGCGGGCCAATTTAATGGCAAGATCATTTATAAAGCTGTGGTCTTTCACCGTTAATTACTTTGTATAATTTCTGCTCCAATATTCATCAACTGCCTCTTTTGATAGACATAGCGGTATTAAAACCCCAGTATGTAATTCTATGATCTGCACAGCAGTGTATATAATGAGCAATAAATCAACTTTCATTTACTGTCTATTGCGAGCTATTAATCTTTGCTGTGTTACTCAGAGTGTAACATTGAGGCCAGCTGTCTCTCTACCATGCGCTTACAAACAACGTCAAACCCTTCCATATCATTCACAGATATGAATGCGCGTCAACACCACGGCTCACAGCAAGCCAGCGGAGCCAATCTAAAGTTCAAGTCGAGGTGGCATCTTTTTCCCTTTCTCTTCACACCTTCTCCTCTGAGCAGGACTGCAATCTCTCACCGTATTCTCAGATGATTCCTAAGAGCGTGTTCGTCTCATCTCGAGCACCTGATATTTAGAACATCATATTCACACCTGAGTGTTTAGAGCTGGAATTTTTCTGAGACGGGATAAAGCGGCGGAGGGTAATTGAGGGATGATTTGGGAGGGGGCACAGTTATGAGAACTGAGAAAACACTACAAAACCCCACTGAAAGCTAAAAGGGAAGAAAAAATAATTAAATTAGGAACCATGCATGAAATCTTATATGAGAATATGCACATTTTTAATGCAAACATAGTCAACAAGGTTTTTTTTGTATTTCGGATTTCTTAAACAGCGCATCTTAGAAAAATTTTAATATATTCACGCTGTTATTTTGTGATACAGATATGTATTCCAAAATATTAGCATAAATACACTACCGACCAAAAAGTTTAGAGAACCTTTTATATATCAGGGTTTTTAAGAAATTTTTACACAGTTTAATGTCTCGGCGTACTCTAATATTAACGCATAGGGCAAAAAAACCAACCCTGAGGTAAAAAAATCTCAGTTTAACAAAAAATCTTTGTTCTGTTCTTTGTTCTCCCTAAATTAGCCACCTTTTACAGACATTCTTCTGTTTAACATTTAACATTTTTCTGGAAGTTCTTTAAAACCCTCTTGCAGAAGTTCTCACAAATGTTTCGAACTTGTTAGTTGCTTCGCCTTCACCCTTCCGTCCACATCCCAAATCAGTTCGATGGGTTTAAGTCCGGAGACTGCGCTACTATTCCATTAGTTAAAGTCTTGTATCATCTCGATGTTTCTTTTTATAAGATAGGCCCGACATGCCACTTGACTTTGCTTCTTTTCAGCTCATTCACTGGATTTGATCTGCTTGAACTCCAATAAAACTGAAAAATGTTTTTTTAAACCCTGACCAGTAATGTATATTAAAACATTGCTACACCTACAAGAAATGTGATAAACTCTTACTCTATACACACACCATAGTGCCGCAAATTCTTACTTCTGACAGGTGACATTAATTTTTATTAAATGTCCCAGCTTATTATTGTTTTTTTATTCACAGGGTCCTATATGGTTTACATGCCACATACCACGACTAACAAAAGAATTAATAGCAGAGTTGAATTGAGCTGCATACTTCTGCCCACACAGGCAACCCGACACGTGCACGAACCGCCGCCAGCGGCACTGACTGCTCTTGCACTTTGCAGAAAATTTTCTTGTTTAGTCAGTTTTTTCTTCTGGAGGAGAAATATGTTTTCGATTTGAAAAGACAGTGAGTTATATTATGGCTGTTTCTTTACTGTAAACAGTTGCAAACATTTTCAGGATTTAATGAGTGCATAAATATTTATATTATTTGCTCTAATTTAATTGGTTCGCATCAGAAAACATCACAGTAACTCATCGCTAATATTTTCCTATAAACCCCTTACATTCTATACAGCGTACTCCTTTCATCATTTTTTTTCTCATCAATTTGAGTAGAAACTAGAATACCGTGCCTTATTTATTTATTTACTTCCCTCAAAAGAGTGAAGGATTTGAATACATGCTGCAACATTCCAGATGACAAACCGCATACTAAAGCTTCCCTGTGGCGCAGGCTTTTACGTTTCTCTTAAAAAAGTCATACGTTCCAGCTAATGAAAGCTGAAAACAGTGGGCTATGCCAAGAACGGCTGGGTCCATGTTAAAAGCGTGCACAGAGAGCCTCTACTCCCCAAGGTCAGCTCAAGAAACTTCAAAACCTCCACTGAGGCAGCTGTGGAAACAAGCGCCGCACTACAGTCACCAATCAACAAACAAGCACTCCCCGGGCGGCCTCCAGACCTCGGCTGCTCGCTGTGGGAACACGGGACTCAGGAGTGGGCACAAACATCAGAATCATCAGGACTGTCTGGGATGATCTCTCAAAGTTCAACACACAATGTGCAAAATATAATGTGAAGAAAAAAAAAACACAGAGGCGATGTAATACATGCGCAATTACACTCGACTCTAACTTCCTTATAATAAATTATTTACAAGAGCGCAGTGTAACAGGTTTTAAGTCCACGTCATTAAGTGATTTTCGGATTCAGCCTTTTATCAAGCTACACTAGTCCGATACTGTACTCTGATAATGGAGAGGAGTGTTTTCTGAGGAGAAAGAAGAGCAAAGCATGCCTCCACCTAACCCACAACTATTAGTCCCAAATCAATCTTCCCTGAAGGCTACAGTCGTGTCTGTGGACAGGATAAATTGCTGCTATCAAATAGACATTTACATCTGAGCAATGTGGTCAGTGGGAACATTCTATCTGTATTCCCATCCACCATCCCGCACTCCGTCAGACATTTATCCTCATAAGCTTCCCATTATACACCGTGCGCTGACCATCAACTGCCGTCTGAACAGCACAACTTCCCGGCACAAGTGTTCTATCACTGCAACGCAAGCCTTCCAAATGGTCACTTTAACATCATGATGCGATTTCCTTAATGATGGTGTTATTTAAGGTGCCATCTACCTCTTCGCCAAAGAGTCAATATGTATTCAATCTGAGCTTTAATATCATTTGTAAATGCTAACACACTCACAGTGCACACCAGATCCTCGGTTGTTAACAAGTACTAGCTGCAGTCTAAGATGCACTCCAAGTAGATTCTAGCCCTGGGAGTAGTCCTGTACCTGCACATACAGTAACTTAGCAACCGGGGTCATGTGACCACTCACTACATCCTACAGGGATTAAAACATTGTACACCTCGGAGTATAAGATGCTGCCAGGGAAGTCCTCGATCCATGTCCTTTTTTTAATCCCTTGTACTCCTCTTCTGCATTTCTAATTTATTTTGTGCTTTCAGCAAGGAAAGCGTTCAGCCGATGGGGGTATGTCTCTCCCATTACAGTAAAAAGCCGTCAGTGTTAGGGCTGCTCCCGAGGAACTGATTACAGTGCTTTGGTCAGATCAAGCTAAACAGACATCAGAAGCCTTAGAGGCTTTGAAAAGAGACAGGAAAAGAAGACTGCACAATTTACATCCAATATAAAAGCCTACTCCCAGCTTAAATCTGCAAAATGCTAAAATCCTCATGATTTAATACACTTTGAGTACAGAATCCCTCTGACTCGTGTACAGTCGGAGGCGAGGTCCAACAGAGCCTTGTATCCGACTGAAGGGAGGAACGCAAGGTCACACACATTGCTCGGCGCTCTTGCTGTACCCTCCACATCCTACAGATTCATTAGAACCCTGCTATGCACACTCACACCTCCTGATGATTGATCATTAAAATTTGATGTAGAAACAGGCAGCCCGGTACGTCAGGTGGATCCCTTTCATTCATAATTGATTGGCAATCATTCTGCCGATTATCAGAACCACAAGTCAGTGTTGCTTTTGAACTGAACGTGGGACTCGAAGTTAAATCCAGTGCACCGGTTAATCGGCGTAACGTATCCAGGGCCTGTAATTTAAGAGCTAACGTACAGCCACTCAGCATTAAGAAACCATTAAGATAACAAAGGGTCACCTTATAAAGCGGTTTCACCAAACGTTACAGTGTGGCATGCCATGGCAGCTAATCCCTAAACCCTAATGTCATGTTTCGTTCTTATTTCTCTGTACTAAAGATGTACCCATACAGATTTTGGTTACTTTCTTACTAAAGTACCAAAAGAACCATTCTGGGACATACAGTAGATGGAATTAAAAATGGAACGGTACATTTAGCTAGTTTAGGTTTCCTGCCAGATACACTTTCAGAAAACTAAGTACTTTAATTGTACCTGGGGGCACAGTGGCATAACGGTTAGCACGTCAACCTCACAGCAAGAAGGTCCTGGATTCGAGTCCAGGACTCAGGTGTCTCTGCGTGGAGTTTGCATGTTTGCTTGTGTGGGTTTTCATCCAGGTGCT
>JBCNYG010000013.1:14429296-14441882 GCA_039654305.1 Porochilus rendahli | reverse complement strand
GCATCTTACACACACACACAAACACACACACACACACACACACACACACACACACACACACACAAAAACGCCTACAGAGAGAGAAGAAGCGTACAGGATGCCACGTCTGACAAGTCAACACTGTCAACAGCCGTGAAAATGTTCTGTGCAATATGTTCATGAGTAGTACATCTATATACTGTCATAGCAGTGCAGCAGGAATAAATAGAAGGATATTTTGCTGATATAATGAAAATAGTACAGCTGCAAATCAGAGCAGGCTCACAATACAATAACTACAGAACGTAAAACACTATTTATGTTACAAATGAAACAAAAGGGGGGTCTGGCACGCTGTTCAGGGTGTACCCCGCCTCCGCCAAAATCGGCTGAGATAGGCACCAGACTCCTCGCGACCCTAATTAGGATTAAGTGGCTTAGAAAATGAATGATTGAATGAAACAAAGGGATTACACTGAAGAAAAAAATTCTTGATTGGTTTGTTTGATTGAATTTCCAATTACATTATTTAAGTGTCATTTATCATTGTATCAACTTAAAAAAGCAAAAAACGCATTATGTTTTTCACATGGTGCTCTGTGTTTCTCTCTATCTCTTTTAAATGCAACATTTGTCTTCAGACAAATAAACAAACTACACTATTAATCCAAAAAGGGTACACTGTTCATGTCATCCAAATAGCTGGTTTATTTATTAACTAGTAATATTAACACTAGTTAAATATAAACACTTATTAAATATTAGTTTAACCATTTGGTTTATTCTGTGGTAAATAAAATTTGATGATGCTGGTTCGTTAACATGCAGCTTTTTAATCATTTATTCATTCATTCTTTAGCTAAACCCCTCCTGCTCCTACTGGGTCAACACTACAATCAAATGTGAACACAGTGTGTGAGACTAAACAAAGCTTCCCGATATCATAGACACTCAGTTTTACAAGGAAAAGCTACAAAACACAATCATGACTAAAATAATCCTTTTGTAGCTTTATATTCAAAATAATAAAAAACAACATCAATATAGAACAATCGATCCTGAAGGAAACAAGTACTGACAGTGAAAGAGAGAAAGACAGGTTGACTTCGACTATCACAGGGAAAAGGGGGGGAGAGGTGTAGAAAGAGAGAGAGGTACAGAGACGTATGGAGAGAGCTGCACTATTACTCGGATGAGAGAGAGGGAGGAATCGAAAGAGGTGTAGACAGAGAGAGGGGTACAGAAATGTGTGGAGAGACCTGTACTATCACTATGACAAGAGAGAGAGAGAGAGAGAGAGAGAGAGAGAGAGAGTAGGAGAGAGAGAGAGAAGGAGAGAGAGAAAGAGAGTAGGAGAGAGAGACAGAGAGAGAGCTGAACTATTACAGGGACAAGAGACAAAGGGTGTAGATTGAGAGAGAGAGAGAGAGAGAAAGAGAGAGAGAGAGATAGAGAGAGAGAGAGCTGAACTATCACAGGGACAAGAGAGAAAGAGAAACAGAGAGGGGGTGTAAAGAGACAGAGAAAGAGAGAGAGAGAGAGAGAGAGAGAGAGACTTAACTATCACAGGGACAAGAGAGAAAGAGAAACAGAGGGGGTATAAAGAGAGAGAGAAAGAGAGAGAGAGAGAAAGAGAGGAGAAGAGAAAGCTAAACTGTCACAGGGACAGGAGAAAATGAGAGAAACAGATAGGGTGGGGTGTAGGAAAAGACAGAGGAAGAGAGATGGGAGGAGAGAGCTGGACTATCACAGGGAAATGGGAGAAAGAGAGATACTGAGAGAGAGGGAGAGAGAGGGTGAGAGAGAGAGAGAGAGTAGAGTGGAGAACCCCAGCACTACTTGACTATGTGTGAGACATGTCAGCTAACAGCAGCTTTAAAGAGAGTCTCAGTGCTGCAGTGCCTGCAGGGGTGGATATGGAGGTCTGTCTGCTCCTACAGGGAACTTCAGCACGCTTGGCAGCCTTCAGCTCTGGGAGAAACCCTAAATGAAAGATCCCAGATGCTCCAAACTGAGTCTGTCACTGCGTAACAACGTGTCTGAGCCACTGACGTTTTTCGAGGACTCGCGGCCCACCCAAATGTCAGAGCCGTGAATAAATAACGTTCTCGCGACCGTGTTGATGTGGCACAGAAACAGTGGCCAAACAGGTCATTTATTAAGCAAAAATGTTTGTGTGCATAACGAGAGCTTTGAAATACATATTGATTTCATGTGCAATAAAACTGCTTGGATAATTACGACAATCTGTTTTCTACGCGATGTGCAGTCTGAATCAATCTGGCACAAGTTCACTGCTTAGTGGAAAAAAACCGAGTAAGAGGACAAGGTCTGGTTGTAAGCAAAATAAAGAACATGTTAAAAGGCAAAACATCAGTGTTAGTGCGGTCCTTTTGCTTGATCGCTGAGCAAATGTCCCGGTGTGTGTCAGGTCTCCTTTTCTTGCTTTCTGCAACACGGAATTTTACACAAAGAAATCTTTTTAGCTCGTCTACTTCTGAGGAAAATGGAGCCCTCAAAGCAACAATGTCTAGTTGATGTGCAGCCAACAACTGCAACCAATCCCATAACACCAAACAGCCGTGATTTTTTTTTTCCTTCCTGACCTTCCAACAGAATTGAAGTGAGGGTTACTGAGGAACAGCATGTCTCTGTACAGGTTCTTATCACGATACCTGAGTGCAGTTCGGGTTCCGCGAGGTTTATCGGTGTTCCTTGCTTATCCTCCAACCTACATGGATGAAGGACGACTCTCTCCACGACAATTTATAGTGTCTTTACATGTTGGCGTAATCTTCAGTTACTCTTTCTCACAGCCGGGGCTGTTTTGGTTCGGCCCTAGACATGTTGCCACACTATCAGCGGGCCTTCATTAGATCCCTGTGCTTCTACTGATCAAAACAAATCTAAGGCTTGAAAAAAAAAATCCTCAGAGATTCTGTAATGGAGTGTTTGAAGAGAAACAGGAGAAGGTGGTCGAGGTGGAAAAAGGAAGGGGAGCAGGGGGTGTGAAAGATCACCCAGTGTTGGAACCTAATTGGAGTTTTGTCAATGGCCATGTTGAGATCACCTCCTTTTCTCGCTCTTCTGCATGCCTGTTCCCCTCATTAGTGTCACTCAGTGGTAGTTAGCGCTGGGTTAGCAACAACGGCCATGAATTTTCCTCTGTAGCTTCTCCTGCCAGTGTGAACACATCATTCCTGCTCCCTGACAAAACAAGCAGGAAGACAAAAGATGCCTCAGAAGCGAAGAAGTAGAAGAAAGAGACATCGGCCGTAGGAGCCTGGCATTAAGCCGTCTCACCAGCTCCAGAATTCAGACGGTCATTTCTGTGATGCCGTTTTTTTGCCTAACTAATCCAAAAAGACGTAGGGTTTGATTTCTGCTGTCTTCAATTTGACTGCATGTGTAATTTGGCTAGCTAAGACACAAGCACCAAAGAGGCAGATCTGTCTTGTTATCATGGATGAACACATTCGTCGCACCCTGCTGCAAATCTCTCATCCCTGAGCAACTCAGGTTCTACACGATATTTAAACCAAGCTTCACAGACATCAAAGATGTGCGACGGATTAAGCAAAGGCCCTTTTATCAAATCTGCTTTTCTCAAACAGCACAGAAACACAGGCTGAAAATTTCCAGCTAGCAAAGAGGACGAAATAGCTACATTGCCAAGCTGTCAGCACGAGGGGTAAAATGAAAGCGGCGTGCAGTGGTGACGGTGGAGAGGTACTGAGTCCTGCCTGCGCGTAGATCTTAATTGGCATTGGATGGCGGTAGAGGGCCGTTTAGAAATGGGACTGTTTTGGGGAGGGGGACTCCAAGCTGCCTCATTTCCTCAAGAGCCAGGGCGCTCGCTACTTCACAGTAGCATCTCATGGACTTCATTAAAAACTCAACCTGCAGTTTTCCTACCCATCAGCGTGCCACTCCCTAAGCAACGTCTGCTGCTTTGTATCATAGAAGGTGCTTTTGTTTTTTTTTTTACCTAAAACAATCACAAGGCCGGGAGTGAGATGGGGGATTAAAAACAGCATGGCGGACAAATACACGGGATAGGGGGAAAAAAAATTAAACGGAGTACTGGAAAAACAAACGACACCGCAGCGTGAGTAAACTCAATTCCCACCTCCCTTGGCAAATCCCAAGCAATGCTGATGCCTCAGAGCTGAGGATGTAGCTCAGGGAGCAGAACAAGTGCAGACATTGTTTTGACAGCTCTCGTGGTGGTAAATGCCAGGACGTCTCTCCACTCAGGCTTGTTGTCGGTTGTGCCACTGATAAAACTGAAGGATCCCATCATGCTCTGTGCCGGGTGTTTTTACTTCCAGTTTTTCTTTTTTTTTTACCCACCACATCCTCTCTCCATGCACTTCAAGCGTAGATTGTACTTTTGAAGAGAGCGTCACTCATTAGGCTGATTATTGCCAGTGGCGTGAAATTCGCTGGTGAGAGGCTGGTGAAATAAAGTCGGTGAAACAGAGGGTGGCTGCTTGGAGCTTTCAATCGCAAACTCATTACACAGTGTCTAACAGTGTTTAGAACTGGTGTCAGCAAAATGACACAATAATCTTTTAAAGGCTGCAAAAGCAATGGCCGGGAGCCAAAAGCGCTAAGAACAAGCACAAAGGACGGGTGAAAAGGGTAAGATCTCCCGTGGTCCCGCAAAAACAGCGCTCCAAATTCCAGTGAGGACAAAACTTCAGCTTTCTCAGCTAGCATACTGGTTTGCTATCAGCCCATAACATTACAGCACTGCACTACAAATACACACTGTAATATGACTCAGAGCTCACCGACTTTCCCCTGTATGAAGCAGGGCTGCTGACCCTTTGCTCAAATTCGGCTGACGTTGGGTCCAGCTTGCACCGTGATCCTGATGGATAAGCGTGATAGATACTGAATGGACTGCTGGTAAGGCCATGTTAGCATAATCCTGGTTCTTGCCTGGTCACCAGCCAGAAATGCATCAACTATTAAGAAATTATCATAAAGACCAGGATGTATTTGTGAAATAACATGAAATATACTCCTGTTAGTATTATTATTGTATTATTATTAGCATTATTATTTTGAATCAAAACACATTTTGTTGGAGTGTGTCCCGTGTAATGGGCAGGCCACTTAGCCGAGTGCTACTCATAGTGTCCTGCCAGTGTGTCACATGGCCTACAAACTCTGTGACATAATCACCTACGCATTTTTGTTTTTTTCCCCCACACATGGGGGGGGGTGTACAGCAGGGACTACTTGGTGACAGTAGGGCTTGAATCCCTGACCTTAGGATCAGTAATCCAGCACCCTACCACCGGGCCACCACTGCCTCAGCATTATTTAAGTCTTTTCTAATTTTCATAATTTAAAAATGCTACACTGCTAATTCTTTAATAAAACGTTTCTTTGTTTGTTTACTCTTTGAACTGACAAAATATGTGCTATACCATGACATATGGATGTGAAATTATCTGCATCAGGTTATAAGCATTTGGTGACATCATACATCCCTACTTATAATATTAAAAGGTTTAAGAAGGACAAAATATAGTTTTCACCCGTCCACACTTTAATGATCAGATACAAAGAGGACGAGACAATCGAAATGCTTTCACCAAAACATAGAGGGAAGAGCCAAGCTTAAAAAGAACTGAAGCGATAAGAATGTGATCAACCTGGATAGATTCCACCTCCAGGCTTGTTATAACAGCGTGATAGCTTAATTAAAAAGAATACATAGCTTTAGGGTAATGACAGTTTTCTCCGAGGGAATATCAGATTTGCGGAATCCTTCTCCTGCCCAGTATCACTCCGAATATCAATTAAAATCTTGTCAGGACATGCAAAGACGTGTTATGCAAATGGGGTGCGAAAGAGAAAGACACAAAAATAGCAATAACAAAAGCAGCAAAAGCCCTCTCCAGCAATGTGTGCAGTACAAGCAGTTAAAAATGATGATGGCAAAAACAAAAGCGCAATTCAGGCAGGACTCATCTGTAAAAAAAGACGTGCATGGCTGTTCTGTGTATGTGGGCTGGGGGGAGGGGGGGTCACTTTTCACCTTTACCCATACATGGATGAATAAGCATTACAGACAGGACAAGTGAGTGACTCTTGCTTTTGTTTTACCACAAATCCAGATGCCACCGCAATCGTGTCACTTTTAATCTAGATGTTGCACATCACCCAAGTAGCACATACAGTGTAAAAAAGTTTCCAAGGCTACCTACCATGTAAAACCATATGTCATTTAAATGGACCTAAAGGAACAGTCAGGGTTCATGCTTTTATTTTGGCAAATAAAAAATATCCAAAACAGTGTGGGCATTCAGAGCTGTTTCTCCTTCATTGCACTCATTTATTTGCAGATGCTTAGACACTTCATGCTGCCGTC
Organism: Porochilus rendahli; assembly: GCA_039654305.1. Classification (NCBI taxonomy): domain Eukaryota; kingdom Metazoa; phylum Chordata; class Actinopteri; order Siluriformes; family Plotosidae; genus Porochilus; species Porochilus rendahli. The sequence goes on along the minus strand of JBCNYG010000013.1, from coordinate 14,435,515 downwards.
AGGCCCAAGGAAGAGGCAGTAATGTATTTGTATCCTACTTACTATGTGCCAGTTGTCCAGGCTCATGAATCTCCTCTCCTGATTGGAGGAGAGGGTGTTAATGTATTTGCCTGGAATTCATCATTTACCTGATTTCCCGGCTCCCGGAATAGAAGAGATACGCGAGTGCTGCTGGAGCCTGGCTCTTTAATACCCCCATTCATCCTAAACCCAGTCCGAGCCAAGAAGCAGCATTCGGCCTGGGGCCCTGCGGTCTGTGTTTGGACCAGCCTCGCTGGCACAAGAGTAAGTGAAACAGTGCGTCATTTCCCCTCCACTGATTCCCCACTTTGGACAGAATGGAAAAAGTTCTTTATTTCAATTAGCCAGCCAAGTGTGCTATGGACACCTGCCACCTAGCAAGCTCTCGCTCTCTCGCTCTCCCTCCTCACCTCCTGCTGCCCACATTGGGAAAGATGCTGCCTTCTGTATGCTGAACAACAACCAGACTGTCCCACTAAAGCTCAAAGCAACACACCAAGAAAACTTCCAACTGATCTCAGAGCAGGGAGAAGAACTGCTCTCAAAAGGCTCAAGGCAAAACTCGGAAGAAGCAAATCAGGTGTAAAGGCCACGGCACAAATGCTCAGCAAACGGTAAAGTAGGGCACAGCGCACATGGCTAACATGTCTGCATCCATGGGAAGATCCATGCCAATACAGCCAGCATTGTCAGTAAATGTTTTAACGCCAGTGGCAGCGTGCATCTTTCTGGGTCGGAGTAATAGCATCTCTGCTAATGATCCTCATTTTATTCGAGGACATCAGCATTTCAGACATTCCTGTCAACTTTGGGTTTATAAAGTAAGATACTTATTCCATTTACTACCACGGAAAGAAACTTAACTGTTAAGCTTAAGAGGCAATGTGAGATCAAAATGCCAGTTATAACCTTCATAAAAGCAAATGGCTAATAACTTTCATTACAGACATAAAAACATTTCATATATATGTATATATATATATATGTGTGCAGCATATATAACTTTAAGTTCTCAAAGAATGCAAACCTCTGCAAAGGTAGCTCATTTCCCATCTTATTTCCATTTCCACTAAATATCATTTTCATCATTCTTTTCTCAGCAAGCCTCGGAAATATCAGCATTCTGGAACATCAGATCTTGAACGCTTCTTGATTCCTGACTAAACTTCGGTTTGTGACAGACCTTGCGGAAGCTCTGTTTTCTTTATCTATGAAGTCGACACTGAACAGTTTAAAATGCCCCTGTTCCACAGTAATAAAGAGTCCTTTACAAAATTCCCAGATCCGGAACGTGATTGGAATTAACACCAAAATCGAATGCAGTGTTACTTCAGCCATACTCCACCCCTCCGTAAAAAAATCAAAATCACAAACAAACAGACAAACAATCAGACAAACTAGAAAACACCAACACCTAACACCATTTTCAACATCTGTTGCAAGAAACAACAATAAGATCGTTTTAGTTGTTCAATGAAAGGAAATGTTCCCTTACCTTGGGTTGAGCACGTCTCGGGAAGGCAACTTTAGGGTCAATCTAACAGAACAAGAATAATGAAATAGTGTAAGTGCTATGCACGCTGAAAAAATGTCAAATAATATACACTTGACAGAGTATTACAGTATGATCTCTCAATACTTGCGTTAGCATTTAAAACCACAATTAATTAGCAACATACAGTACACATCCAAAAACATTAGTTATGAGATTACTCGTATCAAACACACACATCAGCTGTAATTAAGAGCTTCATGGACGCAGCAGTCGGGACCTGGAGAATGAGGTTGACATGACAGAGTTTGTATTGGTGAGTGCTGAAGAATCTGAAGAGGCATTGGATCGATTCTTCCACAACCTCGTTCCCTCTAGAGGGATTATCGTCATTACTGGTGGCTCCTTCCTGCACAGTTACTGTCTGAATAAAAGGCCTATTGAACAGCAAAGGGTGGAGAAATTTCTCCTCTTGATAATCAATCACGAATACAAAGTACCCCATGCAATTTATCACTCCCAGCATGCTCTGTGATACACATGTGATACAGTACAAAACTTGTAATATGAGTAATACTTATAACTTATACGTTCTCGTAACCAAATTCACAAATGTGGGAACATATATTGGCGCAACAAGCAAGGCACGGCATTTATATTTCCATCAGAGATATAAAAAAAATTGTTCTTCAGCCTTATGTCAGTGGTCATGTGACATGATGGTATAGCAAATGACATTTCTGTGTTCAGAGGTGTACCGGACGCCATGCTTCCTTGTTTATTGGACAATCGGAATCATACTGAGAAGAGAATTAAAGAACATGAAGGATATTTCAACTGTTTTATAAAGTCATGAGATTTTTACGGTTCATGATGTTCTGTGAAAATGACATACAAGTTAAGATAAATTCCATTCAAGTTGATGAAAAATTAAGCCAAAATATTTTTTTCACAGCAATGCCATGTTAACTAAAATGATGTTAGATGGCTGTGCATGCAAGGATGGTCACACTGCAGCCAAAGTCTTCCAATGAACTGAAAAAAAAAACATTTTTAAATACAAAAAAACTTCAGGGGAAAAACCCATTAGTAGAATATTGCACTTCAATATACAGCACGTCTTCGTTTTTTGTCGCTTCGTTAAAAAAAAAAAAAGAAGGTGAGAAATTGAAGACATGACTTTGTGCAAAGGAAAGATGAAGTAAACATGTCTCTTTTTGCCTTTCTGCAGGAGGAATTGTCCTCCGCTGAATGAATTTGCTCTGAATAGAATGTAACATGTACTGCCTTTTAAAGACTCTTTCCAGGGGAAAAGCTAGGCTGTTTTTATTATACTTTAATTCATCCAGAAAAGTGTTTAATCTAAAACAGATTGCTTTTAGAGAGGACCGCAGCCGGCAACCAATTGTCAACACACAATGCAATTTTCACTCCAGGTTTTACATCTGCAGCTTATGTAACCATTTTTAATCAAATGTGAAATACTAAAGTGTGTCACACATTTTGCTGTGCTGCTCGCCTCATATCTATTCTCATACATTCAGCACCTCGGAAATTGCCAGTGCTAGTGAGGCGGGTGATTTTATATATATATATATATATAAAGAAAATACAGCGCAAACACTCAAAAATAAATTAATAATTTATGTTAAATGCTCATATAATAAAATAAATATGCTCACAGGACATGCTTTAAAAAAATGAAGTTAATTATGGAACATTGTGTAGCAAATTCAGAAACAGAAGAAAATCTCACTAAAACAGAACAGAATGGCAAATCAGTCGGCAAACAAAAAAAAAGAAAGAAAGAAACAGTAACTGTAGACGGCATGTAATTGACGCAGCTTTATTTTAATAATCAGCAAACATTAAACAATCGAGGTTTAGGCAGGATTTTCACTGTGCTGCAAGTTTAAGTATCCTGAGCTTTGTTTTGTTTTTTCCATCTTTATTTGCTCTTCCCTTGTGTTAGTCAGGCGTTTTTGCTCCAGGCTTCACCTTTATGAATGAGGTCACACACCTCAGGACTGAACCACTGAGCCGTGGCTCAGCTCAGGGTATGACATCACGATTCGAGCCACGGTAATCCCTGCTGTAGCTACCGTCACTGCCGTCCTCGTGATCTCAATCTCCCTCAATCCTGGACACATGGCTGCTAATGCTCACTGTAGTGCTTTTCATGTTCTTCAGTACTCATTCAAAAACACAGCAAGCATCACAAAAACCTTGACCTTTTTATTTTTTTTGCCAGAAACCGGGAGGTATGTCTGTACAGAGCAATTATGTAACGCAACTGACCCAGATTTGGTGCTGGAAATATCGGACAGGCCCAGGATTTAGAGATCCGACAGCCCAGTTTTGAAAAATAGATGAGGTTTTTAATGCTTACACACCACCGCCGTTAGGTTGCGGACTTAGCCGAGGTGGCTTTGACATGACTGGACTGTCAGTTTCATACATCATCGATATCCTTCTATTCAATTCTCCTCCTCACATGCCATGCTCAAAATATCCATGCATAATCACTGAATAGAACACCTCGCTGCTTTAAAACAAAGTGAATAATAGGCTTCACTGTAATGTACCCTGGTTTCAGAGTAAGAAATACATTTTATAGGTTAAGCTGCAGTCTAATTTAGCACCGCAACCTCAATTCAGCAACACGAACACAGAGCTGATTTTTTGAATGAAACACTAAGATAATCAGCACACCAGCAGAAAGTGCAAAACAATGTCCATAAAACAGAACAAAATAGCAATTCAGAATTAAAAATAAAAGTAAATGTGAAGATGGCTTGAAACCTTTAATTCACTGTTTATTAAAGACCATATTTAATTACACCAAAACATAAATATAAACAAACAAATTAAATCAAATCTGTGGGTGGCCTAATCCGCATAATGGTGTAATTTCCACCAAGACTTTAACTACACTGTCTATTTTTTATCTTTGTGTTATATAACATAGATAATAATAATAATGCACCACTATTCTGTTCAACCGTGTTTGTTTTCCTCAAAATCTGTCTGATCAGTCATTTCTTTTAAAGCTACGGTTCAGAACCTCACTGAAAAACCGTGTGCTAAAGTAAGCACTGAAAATTAAGGTTAAAATAACACCTCATCTGGGGGAAGTAACTGCAGCATAAACCCCTGTTGCTTTCAGCGCAAGTTCCTTTGCACTTTAAATTTCTTTCGGCACATTCATGTCAGTTCTTTTTCACTGCTAAGGAAATGATGTTGGTCTGTAAGTCCTCAGCCTCGCTATTCAAAATCAAAGCTTACTCATTCTTCACTCCTACTGCTTTTTTTTCAACGACAGATCTCTGAATAATAAAGCTGCTGAAATACAACGTGAAACGTTTACTGGCCCAGGAACAGGAAAATATCTGTGTATAGTCAGTGCACTTTTCAAAACGGACCTATCCACCGATCCTAGGAAATTCACTTTACTGGAGAAAGTGTGTTAATCTGGCTGGCAGTGTGACTAACACAAACATGGGGCTGGTTTTAAAGAATAAACTGCTTGTCTCTAGTAAACCTCCTGAAAAATATCCCCACACTGGCAGACATTTGTACGTGTAATATTTTTACAAAATATATAATAATTATAAAAGTTTTACCCTTTATTTCAAATAAATAAAATACAAGAAGACAATATTTCAGGTTTCAATTTTTTAGAGAAAAATAATTTGAAATTATGACACTACAATAACTAGGTATAAAAACTTAAAACATTACAGATTGTGGGAAATTTTCACTCTTTATGTTTTAAAGTGCACAAAAATGATGTACCTTTAACAAAATTATTTAAAAAAAGAATAAATCAATTAAATGTGTTATTACTTCCATGAAACAAAATCTATGTTTATATTAGAATTTACAGATATCTTTGTTAAAGGTCCTTAAATGCACCCGACAATCTCTTAAGCACATGGTCACCTTCAAACAAACATGCTCCATACATAATCCAGGAAAGCCATAAATTCCTCTTTACAACTGCACGACTCTTCAACCGCAGTGACGGATGTGCACCCGTGTCTCATTGACGTATGGTTTAAGATCAGCTCACATGTGTCTCAAGTGTAAAACAGGCACTCGAGTCATACATCACTGTCTGTGTGCAGTTTAGTTAGATTTGGCACTGCTTCAAAACACCAATGCTGATTAAACACACAAACATTAAACATGAACTTCAGACATCTCCGTACTGTATGTGGTACAGAAGCACAGAGAGTTGGTTCTCCTACTGACCTTTCAGTATACAAGCTCATTACCAAGACACCTCTCTGCATCAAGAGCCTCCTGTAAACCGTCTACTGTATTTATGCATTTGTAAATGTTACAGTCATAAACGGCACGGAGGAATCAAACGGGACAGGAAATGATTACACACAAAGATAACACCAGGAAAAGGAAACATACCGTCTTTGAGTCTAATTCATGGTGAGGTTGACCTAAAACTTTATCTACACTGGCCGCATCTGCAAACGTAACAAACCCGAATCCCCTGTAAAACACACACACACACACACACAGAGAATATAAATTAATAACTAGGCCTACATATGTGTATCAGGTATTTATAATAAGCTTTTATTTGTGCACATGCAAGTAGCTGATGAGACAGACAATGACACTGCACTTACAGTAGAAGAAAACACAATATGCTGTAAATATGCGAATGTTTTCACAGAAACCAGCAA
>JBCNYG010000013.1:14391301-14407035 GCA_039654305.1 Porochilus rendahli | reverse complement strand
ACACACACACACACACACACACACACACACACACACACACACACACACACACACACACACACACACACACACCAGGAAGAGGAGCGATGTTGTCCAGTAACACTTCTGTCCCTTGGAACGGTAACGTCACAAAGTCAGACCTGCAAGACGCAAATAATTGATGAAGACGAAAGCTAAAAAGCCGGGGTGTCATACTTTAACACCAAGCAAAAGGAGCAGTAACCTAATCTGACGAAGAGTATCAATCTTCACTCGGTCGTAGCCGCCGTAGTCCACGTATCGGATCTCCACTTCATTGGAATCCTTGTAGAAGGAGATGACCTGCGCTCGCCACCACGCGCCCTCTACTGCAGGAGCCGCACAGATCACGCCGACTGGCAAACAGAAAGAGACGAGAACAGACAGAAATGCAGATTAGTCAAGACGAAACCCACAGTGGGAGTCCATGATTGGGAAAGGCTAAGGACTTTACTTTCAGCGGGTGACGGCAGGGCAGGAGTGCCAGGCTGAGAGTAACACAGGAACATCTGCTGATCCAGACTGCGCAGAGCGTGGTACGTAGGGTGCGTGTGCTGCTGGACAAACACATGACCCGCAGAGACGATGTTCACCACTATCACCTCCACTGTTACACCGTTAGGAAGCAGGAGCTTTAAAATAAACAAAAATTATAATTAAAAAAAAGCCACATAAAGTTTTAACTTGTACAAAAAAAGTTTGAAAAAAGTTTTGTTTGATAGTGGAACCAAGGAGACTGGTTTGGACTTGATGCAGGGAGTATAAAGGCAAACTCCTCGGTCCATGCATCTTTTAACACCCTGTTGTTCACTCAGCATTGACTGCTCTATACCACAAGCTGGCCCATCTGCTTTCTAATTAGACTTACCGGCTCTAGACCTGTAGCTGCCTTCAGCTTAATAATTTACATGAATGCAATTCATTTAACCACATACAATGATCAGTGACACACTGATCTGCTACAGAAGCTGCACTATCATGTTTAGAAAACTTGAGTCACTAAACTACAGGTGGTTTTGCCCTAATGGTTAGAGAAGCGGGTATGGGACTGGAAGCGTGCGGGTTAGATTTCTGAACTGGCAGGAAAAGTATGTGGTGGAGGGGGGACCTTCCCCTTCCCCCACCTTCATGGCTGAGGTGCCCTTGAGCAAGGCAGCTAACCCCAAACTACTCTCCAGGCACCACAATGTGGCTGCCCATTGGTCCGGCATGTGTACGCTCAATATTCAGGGGTTAAATGCAGAGTTAATTTCCCTTGAGGGACAAGAAAATAATAATAATAATAATAATAATAAAAAAAAAAAAAAATTCCTGCCATACATTTAACTGACTCCCTGAACTGAAATATATCTATTGTACTGTACAGTGTTTCGAGTATAAAGGAGAGGGGCATTTATATTATACTGCATGGATGATGTAGCAAAAAGGCTCGACATGGGTGCTTGCGTTAATTACGCATTAGACTGTCTAAGGATGTGTGCTACAGTCCGTGAACATGACCATATTACAGAAAAACTCTTTGCAGATTTACAGGTAATTGACTCATTTGAAAGTCCATATATGGTTTCGTCATGGTGTTCTCTAGTATGATCTAGCCCATTATGGTTGAACAAAATTCTCTTATAATATTGTAAAGCGGGGCGTTCCCAGACCAGCCAAGAGACATAGTCCCTCCAGCGGGTTCTGGGTCGAGCCTACACCAGGTAGGTGTTTGAGAGGCATTTTAATCAGATTCCAGAGCCACCGCAACAGGCTCGTCTTAACACAGAGAAGCAGCGGTTCTACCCCGAGCTCCTCCCAGATGACAGAACTTCTCACCCCATCTCTAGGGGAGAGCCCTGCCACCCTGCGAAGGAATCTCATCTCAGCTGCTTGTATTCGCAATCTTGTTCTTTCGGTCACTATCCAAAGCTTGTGACCGTAGGTGAGGGTTGGAATGTAAATAGAATGGTAAATTGAGAGCTTAGCTTTCTTGCTCAGGTCCCTCTTCACCATGACAGACTGGTACAAGATCCAATTTTCACATTTTCACAGCATAGGCTGCACCGATCCACCTGTCGATCTCCCACTCCATCTTGTGAACAAGACACTTCAACTCCCCCACTTGGGGCAGAACCGAGTGGAATGACCAGACCCGGAAGGTGTATTCCACCCGTTTCAGGCTGAGAACCATGGCCTCAGACTTGAAGGTGCTGATTCTCATCCCGACCTCTTCACACTCGGCTGCAGAGCGCTCCACGCAGAAATAGAGGTCCCGTCTTGATGAAACCAAAAGGACATCATCCACACAAAGCAGAGATGAGATGCTATGACCACAAAACCAGAACCCCGCAACACCTTGGCCGCTTCTAGAAATTCTATCCATAAACATTACAAACGGACAAAGGGCAGCCTTGGCGTAGTCCAACCCCCACTGGAACTGAATTCGACATGATGTTTCCAATGCGGACCGAGCTCTGGCTCTGGCATTACAGAGACCGAGCCAGCCTGTAGCAATGGGTCCGGTATACCGTATTCTTGGAGCACACCCAACAAGATAGCCCAAGGGACACGGTCAAAAGCCTTCTTCAAGTCCACAAAACACACGTGGAGAGGAGGGGACAATACTAGAGAAAGGAGATAGCCAGAGTTACTCTTACCCAGGAAGTCATGGGCAGGGAGGGCAGCGAGAGAGGCAATGATGGAGGAGCGTAGAGATTGGTCAAGTCCAGGTCTTTAAACTTCTTCCCAATCAAGGCCAGTGCTTTATCCACCTGCTGTTGAGTGCCTGAGAACACATTTGGTATATAACACAATCTAAAGTGAACACTAGAACAGGCTTGGAACAAATGGTCATCAAGTGGAACAGCAGCCTCACCCTCTATATGGCAGATCTGAAACTCTTGAGTGTAAGGCAGAGTGGAGATGTAGATCTTTGCACCAGAGCTCTGCTTAAGAAAGCTCACATACCTTCCTTGTTTCCCAATTAATCTACCAACCAGATGCTGCAAATGAAGAGGAACATATGAAAAGAACGTATTAGAGCCCAGGCTTAGTAGTCACATGTACATTTGTAGTTTAATACACAGTTACTAAGTGCAGTGAAATAAGATGCATTCATGATGGACATGTCGGTCACGGCTATATCAAGCTTTTAAGGCTTCATTTTCTGAAGCAGAATGATTGTGCCACATTAAACATTGTATTTAATGGAAAAAAGTTTTAGTTTTTGGGTTTAATCAACAAAGGGTCAAATATATACACACAGCTGATGCAATATTTGGTTAAATGCCATAGCTCTGGTAGCCATTAACATGCACCCAGGAGGATATTTCACCACAGGTGTCAGAATTCATTTAAACGTGTTGTTTTCCTTTTTCTTCACTCCTGGGCAAAAAAAGAGCAATGTCTGTATTTTCCAAAATTTTTCAAATTATTGAACATAAATATATTGATTAAGTATGCAAATTTTATTAAATAGTCAATATGGAATTGCTTTCTTTTTGGATTTCCGCAAACATTCAAGTCTCTTGGTTAGACTCACTGAAAGTTTCTTGAATCTGGAAATTCAATTCAATTCGTCCACTCGTGCTTGACAGCCTCACAAAGTTCAGTGATGTTACTAAATATTCATGCAACTAATTAATATTGGATGAATGCCCAGATGTTCTCTATTGGGTTCACATTTGGACTCTGTCCCGGTCAGAACAGGAGCTTGATGCGATTTTTGTCCAGCCTTTAGTGACCTTGGTGGTGTGGGCTGGGGCGTTTATTACTTATAAAACAAATTATTTTATATAAATTAGCTGGTGTTCAGACAAACCATCACCATAAACTGATAATTATGTATTCTTGACTGTTACATACTTTACCGGCTATACCTACAAATATGTAATTTCATTGGCTCAGTTTTTTTTTGCCTAGGTGTGTATGTCCATGTTGCCAGCTGCAGAACTTTGTCAAGCTTGAAGTTTGTTTGAAGCAGGGGTTTCTTTCACGGATGGCAGTCTCAATCTATGTAGTAAAACTCACTTATCCAGACGTCCTTATCCAGAGCAAATGTTTTTATGTAACTGGGCAATTGAGGGTTAAGGGCTTTGCTCAAGCTTGTTGATACTGAGGCTTGAACCCCTAACCTTTAGAGCAGTAAACCAGGGTCTTAACCACATGAGCCCTCACTGCCACTTGACCATAGACAGCGACGGCGGTGCTCCACCAACGTCAAGCTCACAGCAGGCCTGCGCATTGATAGTTCCAGGGATGTACTGAATCAATTTCCTTAGCTGATGACAGTTTGCCTCTTCTTCCAGACCTCAACAAAGCAGCCACTTGTGTTTAACAAATGCCAATTCCAAGATGCAACCCCAAAACAGAAATATTTGAAGCATATGAAAGAGCATTTATAATCACTGAAATTTATAATCACATTTAGCATTTATAATCACTGAAAGCTTAATACTGCCATGACATTCATGTTCATGATGTGTACCCAAACTTTTGACCACCAATGTGCATTTGCACATACAATAAAGAGGCCATGAGTCACAGGTGTGGCTTTTGGACTTTTGATCTTTGTGTTGATGCAGAGGTGCTGAATGGAATTGGTGTTCATGTATTTTAAGTCAACCCAGCTCTTAAGCAACACATTCAAGAACAAAAGGGTTTTTTTGGGCCTCTACAATTATGCTTGAAGGGACTGTTGCTGGCTATGTTTACTATTACAAGTGGAAGAACTATAGTTATGCTTGAAGGAACAATAACACGCTGACTTCAGGGAATCACAACGGTACAGGAATGCTGAAATTGATTAAACTCACCTTTGGCACCTCGATTTCCCAAACTATGAGCTCAGAGCTCTGGGTGTGACTGGCCTGGCTGCCACCCTGCTGACCGTTTCCTGTCCCCACAGCGGAGCAGCCGTCTACTGAATCCATACTGTTCACATCTGAACCTTCAAGAGATGGACACGAAAAAGCAAACATTACATCAAGTCTAATTTTTTTCCAAGAGTCAAAAGTGACAACCGAAATAAATTAACCTTTAAGCAGATCTAACTATTTACAACAATGTTCCACCTAGCACAACCGGTCTACATTTCACATCACTAACTGAAGTTCATCTGGCATCCTGCAGGAAACAACAACTGAACTTATTTGCACAAGTTCAATGCATAGGTCTGCATGATACATTTATCAACAACCTGATATTCTTCCAAGTGTCTTTTAGTTCGACCACTAAAAATGATCAGGCATTAGGAGGGCTCAAACAAGCGTGACTGTCTGCTAAGCAACAGAAAGCACACAACGCAGGGATCTAGAGACAGAATGCACCAGGGATCAAAAGGATGTAACATGTAAACGGTCGGTAGCTGTAGATACATGTGTACTGATGAGCTGTAAACAGCACTCCAGCCAGAGAGGCTCAATTACTTAAGATCTTAAAGAATATTAACCAGTCAGTGACCAGTTATCTAACTGCAGTTGATGATTTGTTGACATTTATAATGAAACTGAACCCATTTTCTCGATCTATTTAATGAACATGGAACACACAGTGTTTCATGAGCTCTCACTCATGAACAGCTCATTTGCCAAACCAAAAATGCATTATTGGAAACAAAGTTTGCAAATTTGACTTAACGAGGCCACTCTTTTTTAGTCCTTGATGGGTGGATTTCTATTATGAAAACCCAAGACAGGAAAAAGGAAAAAGAATAATCATTTTAAGAACGGGGATTTTATTTATTACGGGGACAACACTACTGATGGGCATGTACGCACGTGCAGTTGTACATGATGTGGCTACAACAGCTGCCATGAGAAGGCGACGAAAGGACCGGCTTTGAGAAAAAAATGGGTTCCAGCAAAAAACCCAAAAACAAGTCTATTAACCAGTCAGGGCTGATTAGGACTTTAAGCCTGTTGTGTTTGTGACCTCGACAAACCTTAATGTCAGAAATCGTTAAGCGTGCATTTGTTTTCACATGGCATGTGTTTAAATGAAGGGAAATGGAGTGCTGAAAAGCAGTTAAAAGCTTAATGAAGCATTTGAACAGGCATTGCTTTAATAAACGCTCACCTTAAAGCTGACAAAGAATAAGCGGCTTCCTGGATTTGCAAGCCCCAACTTTTTTTTTAATAATATATGCAAACAATAGAGCTTTGTTTAAAGGAAACTGATTGTTTTGATAGTATTCCATTAAAAAATAGTTGCCTCTGGGAAACACTAGTGGGGAAGAAATTTGGTTTTAAAATAAAATAAAAAGAGTACAAGATATTATGTGCTCTGAATTTCATGGATGCCACCATCTTACATAAATTACTCTGGGGTTTTTGGTGTCTGTGGATTGCTTGCACAAAACTTGTTTTAGTCAGTAATTGTCAACAATTTGTTTGAGTACTCAAAATAAATAAATAAATAAATAAATAAAATCGAGCTTAATGCCTACTAAAATGGTGGAAAATCGAATAATCTGAATTTGAAGATGAATATACATCACTATCCAAAAGTGATGATTTTAACAAAGAGTTCAGGAGAGACGCCTGACTTGAACAGACACTGCAGTGCAACTTGCTGTATATGGGGTTGCCTAGTCACAGACCAGTCAGGTGATGTTAATGTTATGGCTGAATGGTGTATAAATGTTTAAGTATAAATAAAATAACACCTAGACAAATGGAAACACATGCAAACAAGCTGAAAATTCAAATCCTGAATAATTTGTTCACTCCTTACAAATCCCATCCATTTTATTTATATTTATTTGTTTTCTTTGCTGCCATTAGCCCAACACTGAACCTGGGTATCAGATCAACACCATATCTACCTATACTTAAGTTTTACTTTATCTTATGATTCAACAACCTTATTGGAAATCAATGTGTTGACATCACCCAGGCTTTAGGGCAATAAAGTGTTCACATGCAACACTCAATAAGAGTTCAAGAGGTTACGGATTGTTGAGTTATAGGGTGCAACTGATTGTATTAGCCAAAAAAAATTAATAAATCTATGTTTTCTAGGTCCCATCCCCTCATTTTTTTTCCTTTTATGAAGCATTGTACATATATTACTTCAAGTTTCATATAAATATTTGCATATTTTCTGGTGGCTCACTGGGCTAAAATGTTCTCATACAGTAACTATTGTTTTCGTGTATTTATACCATTATAAATGGAGATGAAACCTTGTTTAATTCAACCATTTCATCTCATTTAGAGAGCTACAATTCTCTGGACATTTGTGGTACTTAAGTAAAATCCTGGTCGGTTTAGTATTCTGCTGTGCCAGCAGAGGCAAAGTCAGCCATGGTGAAAGCCTGTGACAAGAAAACATTGCATCATCCTCGATGCATTGCCTTAGTACCTCAGAATCAGTTGCCTGACTTCATATCACAACACACTAACTAGCTTTTCACTGCCTTGAACATACCACAACAATTCCTCATGAACAGTCACGATACACCTCGCAGTGACAATGATTACACTGCTGGCCAACGGAAAGCATGAAGTCTGAAAGTTGCCAACGATGCAGCTGAGTGAGGAGTGGCCTTGATTCACGCCTTCGACGGAGTCCTAACCAATCAAGAAGAACGGAAACCGCTCTTGCTGCAAGTGGGAATCACTTTCCAATTAGAATCTATACAATGAAATACTATCAGTTGTCTACTTGTTCTTTCTGAACATGAAACAGGGAAAGTCCATAGTAATGATAGTGGTGCCAAAATCTAAGCCAAATGTGTCTGTGCTTAATTCTGGACAAAACAATTAATACAATTGTAATAAAATATTGATGTAATTTGGCAGCATTATATTTTTATTTAATTTATACAACTGAACAGTTGAGGGTTAAGGGCCTCACTTAAGGGCACAACATTGGCAATAATGGGGGTGGTGACAGTACTGAGGTGACACTTAAACTAATTAAACATTAGATTTTAAAACTTAAGTAATTTAAAAGTTATTTAATTTAAATGAGTAATACTCCCTGGAAGTCTCTCATTACTTTGTGTTCATCCATGATATTTTCGTGATGATATTTGGTAAGTGGAAACTAAATGTTAGGATTTTGATTTACGTTCTCTAAATAGTGTATGGAGAGCCCTGGTTAGTAGAGAGAGTGAGCACAGCGAGGGGCACAACGGAGATAATCTTTATGCATATCATCAAAAAATTAATGCACACCATGAAAAAAAAGCAGAGCGCATAAAAAAAAGTGCATCAAAAAAAAATATGTGCAACAAAAAAATGCAGTGCGTACAGTAAAGCTAACAAAACGCAGAGCTATAAATCAGTCAGGTTTCCCAGTTCAACACAATTCATTGCCAGTCGAATGTTTTGGTCTGTGATTGTTAAGCACCCCAACATTAGCAAGCTGAAAGTAGGCATATCACCAACTACAGCGGAGTCAGACAAACCTCAGCCAATATATCGATTCCTATCTTGTACTTGTATATCGGAACAAAGACCGTAGTCCTCTTAAATGGCTATAACTGTTGCTCGACTTAACTGTGCATGGAAACATACTGATGGGACCACAGATTTATTACCTTCTCTTGCTCAACCACACAGTATATTAGATAAATCTGCCTCAAAATGTGTCAATCTTTTAGCAAAAACACAAAAAAACAGAACGCCCTTGGGGTGAGATAAAGATTAGGATAACGCAGCGTACTTTCAAGATTTGCACTATAATCACGTTAATGCACCATTTCCTATCTATGAAAAGAATCTCTGGGGGAGGCAGAAGGTGGCAAGCAATTTAAAATGGGACAAACGACCAGGGGTTTCAGGGATCAACATTTTTAAGTGTCAATTTGGGGGAAAAAGGGAGGGAGGATCACAGAGGGGTAGCAGCTGGAACAATACCACAAGACAAATTATACCAAATGTCCAACATGTGCTTCCTTTAAACCTTAAGACACCCTCGAGCCCTAGTGAAACCTGCTTAATCCACTGTTCTGGTGAGTCAGGAGCAATACAGCAACAGGGGCAAAAGTGTGAAGACAATAGATTCACCAACCGAGACTTTAGGTAGGTGGGGGGGAACTGGAGAACCCCTCAAGCAGCCCCCATGTAGGTAACTTCCCAATTAAATCTGAATGATAAAATGATGATCAGCTACCAGGTATAAAAGAACGATAGAACGATACCAGGTATAAAAGAACGATAGAACACAGAAGGTCAATGTATGTGTTTTCCCAAATCAGTAGAATCACACAGGACACCTTACACACTCGAAATAATGGTACTAACCTCCGGACTGATCGGCCTCCGCTTCACTGGTTCCGTTCCTCAGAGCTTCCCCGTTTACATGTACTGGTTCGCTGAAGGCCACCGGATGCCCTGTGCTCAGCACAGCCTCCTCTAAGACCGCTGAATCCGAGATTTCCTGATGTCCAACTTTTACCTCTGAAGTCGAGATCCCCGAAACCTGAATAAAGTCCGCTTTGCTGCCGTGCACTGTCGATGACAAATCTGTGCTAATGACAAGGTCCTCGTTGCTAATGCCGTCCTCTGACTGACAAGTGCTGCACCCAGAGTCCTCCGTTCCCATTACAGACTCCTCTTTTACCTGAATCTTGGGTAAGATCCGAGTCGATTCCAACGGCCCCTGATGGTCATGGTGAGCAAAAGTGTCCTGCACCTCAGACTTCTCCCATTCAGAGAGCGTGAAGCAGCCATTGATGACCTCCTTGGCAATCTGTTCTGCATGCTGCTCGACATAATCTTTGTAATCTTCGGAACAGGAACCCACCTGAGACCCACACTCTTCTCCCCTGACGAGCTCCTTTCCGTTTAAAGCAGACGTGATGTCGCAGGAAGCCTCTGGAGCCTCATCGAGCCGTGACGTGGAGCCGGTGACCGCCATTACCTCCTGGGTAGCGGCCGAAATGACCTTCGTGATGAGTCCAGCTGCAAGGCGTTGCAGGTCCTCTGTGTATTCGCTGCTTTCGTCCGGATGGCTCGGGTCTCCGTTCTTGTGGTTTTGGACCTGTACAAAATCGCTTGAAAGCGGTGAGCTGGTGGAAACTGGAAATGATTCAGGAAGCATAGGAGTGTCATCGCCAAATGGTTGCTGTGATGCAGGTTGAGCATACTGATCCCCAGGTGTTGGTGAAGTGGTTGTCAAGTCATCTTTTGTGGACAGATCGTCTTTTGCTGAGTCTGATTGGATGTTCTCAGCAAATGCCAGGACAGTCAATACATCGTCTGCAACCTCTCCTTCGGGCTCTGGGCGTTCTGCTTTGGACAACTCGACAGCCTGGCATATAAGTGGTGCCATCTCTTTAACGTCGGTCTCCCGTTTGAGTGTTTGATCCCAAGACTGCCCAAGTGAGACAGACATGTCCAGCTGTACTTTAGCACAGAACTGACTCGACTCATTGTTTAGAACAGCCGCCCCTGTGCTCTCACGTGGAGGACCCTCCTTAAGGAGTTGTGATGGCGTTGCGGACGGGATGGGAGATGTTTCCCTAACTACTTCAAGGCTGCCCTGTTGGGCATCTGCAGTTGAAACGCTGGATGGTGGAGGAGTTGCCAGCTTTGCTACTACCACCAGAGAGCTGACTGTTTCTTCAACAGAAGTGCTCGGTGCCATTGTGTGAATCTGTGCAACAACCTCTTCCTCAGCAAACACCGGTTCTTTGGCATTCGGGCTGTCTATGCAGGGTATGCTGTGTGTGGTCTCTAACATTCCATTAGTTGGTGACACCAGTAGGCCAACAACCGGTTCCTCATCGCTGTTCCTCCCCTCATGGCTGGTGAGCCGTGCTTTCTTGCGTGAAATGTACCACCACCAGCCTATGAGCGCAAGCACTCCAGGAAGTGTGTATGGGACAAAGGACCGAAACCTGTGTGGCATCTCCTGTGGATCCTAAGTACTGCTCCTGAAAAGAGAAGACAGACCTAAATCAGAACAAAGCAGGCTGCTGCATAAAATCAATCAGTATATTCATAATGCTCATAATGGTGTTACTCAAACATAATATATGTCATAATTAATGTGCATAGTGACACAGTTAAAAAAATATGTACAGTCCCCCCTTGGAAAAGTTTTAGGAAATAACATATGAACAGAGCTGGAGGTCAATTCTGTCACATACTGAGATTGTTCCACAACACATCGCCACACTGGCAAAAAAATAAATAAATAAAAATTCATAAAAAAAAAAAAAAATCCACGTTTAATTTATGTTTGAATTTGAAGTGGTGAAACGTTGTGGTTCCTCTGTTGTTCGACAGGGGGTGCACTACAAACAAAAGAAAGTACAATTACTGATCATACAGTGACACACACAGAGTGTGTGTGTTTGTTTAAACCCAAAACAGCTAGACAAAGGGGTCAAAATTTTATTGTTGCATGAAGTGAATGATTGTGATATTGATTCACGACAGACCAAATGATCACTTTCTAGTTTCAGAAAACATGCACATTCAATTCTAAAATATAAAACTGGCCGACTCGTAGCTCGATTTCAACAACTGGACATTTCATGTTAGTGTAACACTCCTGACACCAGTGATCCTGCATCAGCAACAATTAGCAAAGGAAAATAGCTAAAACTTTCAGTGTAGATAACAAAAATAACCGCTACCGATCACAAGAACCCTGATCTGAACCACGATGTTTAACCTAAATATACAGGAAGTCCATAATAGGCATGGCGTAACACTCCTGACAACTGATGCACTCTCGATTCGAGGCACAATGCTTTGGTTACGTTGCATGCATACCACCGTCAAGTACATATATTTACCTTTCTGCTGATGTCAATTGATCAAATGGACAAGTAGGAAAGGTATATAAGGTATATGTAAATTGAATCATTATCTGAAGTCTTGCAAATGAGTAAATGGTGAAAAACCTTTTACTGAATGTGTGAGGAAACAGATAATAAAGAAGACAATATGTTGACAGTGTGATTTGTAATGCAGTTTTATGTAGAGTGGGGAACACGGTATCACGGAGAAAAAACAAATAACCCAAATGCTTTTCCCTCACTACACCTATTTCATCTGAAATAACACGCACATGAAATCTGTCACGTCAAAACTGTAACACCCCTGATTATACTACTTCTTTCTGGGACTGTTTACTGTACAAAGTAAATTTTTTCCCCAACCTTTAATGATCGATGTGTTCCTTTGTGTTTGAAGAAACTATTTGCATTGGGTGTATTTCTCTCTATTATTAGCAATTCAATATGATGTAATGAAACTTGCTATTATTTCTGAGACATTCCATAAATAAAAACACATGAAAACATGAAACCCAGATCAACTACCATATCTGATGGTGGGCGAAAAATCAATACGCTTAATCCATCTCAGGTTGTTTGATGTAAATAAATTACACCACACACAAAGTAGAAACTAAATTTTATACACCCGCTCAGCTGAAAACATGGACAGCAGCAAACCATAAATAAAAGAGGTCATTTGTTCCATCTCTCAAACAGGATTCTAAAATTTCTGCTTAAAGCTATTTTGGCACGTTCTAAACTGTAGTTAAGATAATCTCACTGTACTCACTTATAATCTTGTGACTTACAAAAAAACTGTATGACATGAACTGTGAAGCATTCATCAGCCAAATAACCAAAACTCTGGGTTAGTTACACAGCACACAGACGCCACACATTATCATAACTGTTATCCTAAAAAAATCATTTGAAACATTTTCTTAGAACACGCCATCAGTCAAAAGTCCTGCCTTATGAGACAGCTGTCAATCATTACAAGGCGACCAAATAGCAACCTTCTGTTTACAAAAGTCTTTCCAAGGTTCTCACGTGAAATGAACTTTTCTTGCTTAAAGCTCTCAATAAATAGTTTTATGACATTTAATATAAAGAAAACTGAGTTACCACTCTATGCATGTAAGCTTTAAACACTTTTACTAGAAACCATTAAAGAACATAAACAAGAATGTTTCAATGCAGGCACATGCTGACGTGACGACTACAGTAACCACACTGGTGTGTTGGGATCGTATGCTCCAAAGGGTTAAATCAGACATTCATATAGTGTTTAAAAGGAGGCATGGATAGTGCATCAAGATATCAGCTAAAACACAGGTGTCCGACTCGAGGCCTTTGGGCCAAATCTGGCCCACCAACACATTTTATGTGGCCTGCGGGAGCTTTCGAAGAATGTGAATGTCATGCATTCTTTGCATGAAACTAATTCATCACCCTTCCGCTAGGTGGCAGCAGCCCATTTCAAGTAAACAGCTAGTCATTCATGAACTAAGAAAGACTCCAAGCTAGCTTGTTGCCGTCAGGCACTGTTGGGAATGAAAAGTGAATAAAGAAAAAGTGGACAAATTGCTAGACTGATAATTTTGCCACGCGGATTTCATGGTTCCCCTTTTTGAATAGACGTTCAGCGATTATTTGGCTCTTGTTGACTTCTTAATTTAGAGACGTTGCCCTCAGTGAAAAGAATTTTGACACCCCGGGACTAAAAGAATCATGATACATATAGGCCACACTAGCCAGCCCTGACAATAAGCATCCCATCCTAAAACACAGAATTGTTTTTTATTCAATCCCACTTTACATATGGACTCCATGTTTCTTGTTTAAACCAACGTTGGGAATTTTTTTCTTTTTTTAATCTGAACTGATATTAATTTGAGAATTTAACTGCATGTTCTGCGACATTATCAGCCCAGCAGCACCAAAAAGGAGATATTCAGGCCAGCCTTCATGCCCACCATGACCGGGATGATTTTGGTGTCCATGCTGAAGCAATACCAACAAGCCCACACATCTACAGTTTAAACCAACGGGCTGGCTGTGCTCCATGCTGTCCTCTCTGGCTAGGAGTCAGTCCATGTTAAAAAAAGGATATCCAGGCATGCCTTTCCTTAACTGAGCCAAAGAAGTTCAGCCTGTGAACAGAAAGGAATGCATTACAGCAACATGCCCTTTCTGTATGGCTTCCGGAGACACGGCACTACATAAAGGGACACGGCGTTTATATAATAAACTTGGACTATGACCCAGACATATCTGCTGAAACGTGGAGCGTCACGATCATGGCACAGGAAAGGATCATGCCACATGTGGTTTAAAAAAAAAGACGTAAAATAAACTAATTCAACTGATTGAGGCTAAAGCTTGCGTAGCCGAACCATCAAAATCGTCCAAGTCAATAAATGACCTGTAGCTGCCGGCTTTCGGTGAGGCAAAGTTATATATGGCAGAAAAACTCATTTAAAACAAGTTAGAAAGATTAAATGCCAAATTCAAATCCCTTCATCATAAAATCTTGCTCAACAGTCACAGACAACACTGCTGGACTTCTCTTCATACCAGCTTTGATAGATGTAGCATTAAGAAAGCAGCGTGATGGCTTGTATCCTCACTAGATGACACTCAAGGACATTTTACCAATGAATCCATGTTGTTTAAGCCTCAGTCTCACATAGCTAGAATTACTTCTCGGTAGATGATACTTTTGTCTTTCAGAGGTCAACCAGCAAACATTCCAGACACTTCCACCAAAATACTTGAGAGTTGGGAAGCTACGTTAATTGCCAGTTCAACGAACAAAACAAAGAGCATTTATGAAGTGCACACTGAAATAGCTATTGCCATTTTCTCTAACAGCCTGAGGTCGAGTCCCTGGGTCATCTAATGAGGATTTAACATACAGACCATAAAGAGACAGAGAAAGAGAGCACTGGGTGGGTGGGGAGGAATGGTGGGCAAACGTGTCTGAGCAAACACTTCTAACAAATTATTGCTCCACTTGGTTTCATATCTGTCAAACAATGTGAATGTCAATTCTGTCTGCAGCAAACCACAAAATCTCCAAAACAGTGGAATACTTGTACACCAGGGGTCAACATTCCTGACAATGACCAAGCAAAGCAGTTCAGTAGACCAAACCCAGGACAGGGAAGCATACTCCGGCACAGGGGAACACTTAAACAGCCTCACTTCAGTAACTAGCTGTCTACACATGAGCAAGCACCGTTTCGCTGGTGGATCCTTAGCCGCTTCTTCTGTTTATCCAGTTACAGATTTATGAGAAGTATTCAGTTGAAGATGGCTACAAACAATACAATTATTAAAAAAAAAAAAAAACATGTCAGTTTGTGAATCAGGCCAAATAGGGTTATTAAAATAAAAAATTAGGCTGTAGACCCCGGGGTTGACCCACAACACTCTGGAGGGACTACGTCTCTCGGCTGGTCTGGGAACGCCTTGGCGTCCCCCCAGGAGAGCTGGAGGAAGTGGTTGGGAAGAGGGACGTCTAGACCTCACCCAACCCCGCAACCCAACCCCGGAACAAGCGGATTAGGAGGAAGAAGATGAAGACTTAAGCTGTGAAAACTCTCTCTGGCCCGATAAGAAAACTGTCTGAAAATGTTCCACCCATTAAATAATACTTTTTAGTTAATTAAATGTGCAGTGGTGGCCAGGTGGTAGAGTGCTGGATTATTGATCCCAAGGTCAGGGGTTCATGCCCCACTATCAATGGGTTCTCACTGCTGTCAAAGGCCGGCCATGTCTCTCACTGTCTGTGGTGAGAGGCAGGTAAAAGAACCATTGCTGATTTTCGTCGGAAGTGGGCTCCGTAGCCGTCAGCGTGTTTCTTCCCTGCGATGGCCTGGCAAGCTGTCCAGGGTGTACCCTGCCCTCGCCTGGAGTCGGCTGAGATGGGCGCCAGCCTCCCCGCGACCCTAATTAGGAATAAGCGGTTCAGAAAATAAATGAATGAATG
>JBCNYG010000013.1:14352859-14377915 GCA_039654305.1 Porochilus rendahli | reverse complement strand
TATATATATACATACATACATACATACACACACACACACATATATATAAAGATCATCACAGGGCCAACACACACACACACAAACACACCTAGGGACTCTGGGAGGAAGCTAGAATACCCGTAAGAAACCCACACAAACACGGGGAGAACATGGAAACTTCACACAGAAGCACCTGAGTCCGGAACCCAAACCCAGGACCTTCTAGCTGTGAGGCAGACATGGTAACCATTAAACCACCATGCCCTCCACAAAAAAAAAATCTATGTAACTGTCTCAAAAATATAAAAACGTGTAAAATCTATAAAACTAATTCAAATGATACTTCAAAAATGTCAGTGCCAGTGATGGCTGTTGGTTGAAAAGAGAATTATAGAAGCATAATTTTGTATTCTGTTACACTATGATACTAAGACTAATAATAAACAGACAGCATATTTTTACTCCCTAACTTTTCAATAATTTTTAGAGCTTGGTCTTGCTTACTATTTAATTTTTCATCTCTTCTTATAATGTTCCCTATGAGCATAAAATGATTCTTAAGCAGTCTTAATGGCATACCATTTCGACACAGAAATGCAGTTAAGATGGAAGCTGAAGAAAAAAGTGACAGTCAGCTGGCTGGACTTAAAAACACCACATTTCAGAAATTCCAGAAAGTAAATAATCAATCAGAGATTCAAACTTGTAGTATTTACAAATCACACCTACTTTAGATTCCAACTGATTTTGATTGTTTTTGCTGACATCTAATATGTACAATTTAATTTATTCTGATTTATATACAAGGCAGCTGGGTTACAAACACCCTTCCCTCTGAGAGATCTACCAATCATCATCATTAGCAGAGTGCATCCAGGCATAAAGAACAAAGAGCACACTGATCAATTAATACTGAAATATACTTCTTTATGAGTGTAAAACGCACATGTTTAAACTCTATTCTATCCTAGAGAAGCCATGCGTCCGGGACCAACTCAAAGTGACGTAATAAGAGCCCACAGTCCAGTTAGCGTTTATTTTTATTCCCATTCAAACAGCCAGTACCGGTGGTGTTGGTGGGACCGGTGGTGCAGTGGTTAGGGTGCTGGGCTCATGATTGAGAGGTTGTGGGTTCAAAAAACTGCTTCAGTGAATAACACTCATATGTAATGAATGAATGTAGGAATCCCCCCCACCCCATTTATTGTACTGATTGAGATTATAATAATAAAAGCATGTTTGATTATTTATATATGATTCACTAAGGATTCAATCACATACTGAAAACCACTCAGTTCTAGCTTAATTAGTTGGCCTGTTAAACTTGATTAAATTTGTGGTTTAAACTACATGAAATACAAGTATTGACCAGAAGATGGTGCAAGAAACAACTTTTGCAAAGATGAATACACTGAAACGTCAACTTTTAACACTTTTCAGTGAAATACTGTAAAATGAGAAAAACTTTGCTCCTCATTTTATCTAATCGATACACAGATAGAAGTACATTAAGATATAAGAACATTAAGAACTGGAAATGCTGTTCAATTTAAATGAGGTAGCTTCTTCACTGAGTTCAGACTTAACCCCGACCGCCCCCCCCAAAAAAGTGGCAGCACAGCAGTAAAGGGTGGATACCTGGGAAGACGAGGTGTGGTGGAAACACAGCTGACGGAGCAAAGCAGAGAGGCTTCACACAGGCATGCACAACCACATTCATACACACAATGGAGTGGAAAAGAAGGCAGACATGAGTGATATTGAAGAATCAAAACAGAGACAATGAATGCAAAAACTGAAATTAAAAAATGTAAATTAAGGAGCAGCCAGTTAAGATCTCCTATGAAGAGTAGAAGCTGGACCTGACTGGTGGTTTTAAACAGGCTTAATCAAGGACATGGACCAGTGTTAGATTATTTTTTGTAAAGTAGTTTAAATTGAATTTAATCCATCTGTAATGAATTCATACTGACCATAAAATCAAAAATTGGAGAAATACAAGTAACTGTCTGCTACTTTAAGACATGACCAATTACAGAATTAATCTCTAGAGTTGCTCATGTTCAAACATCTGTATCATCAGAAAAAAACAACAACAACGTAATAATCACTAAAATCAGTTACCCAAGTGTGCAAACTATAGAATTGGATATTAATTGCGCATCACAGCTCTATAGTTTAGGCTTGGACCAGAGGTTTTCGGAGGCATATCTTCAGCTGTCCTGGCATGGGACAAAGTTGGGGAGTGTCTATAAACTACGGGGCCCTCTGAATTGACAGCGCGTCCCAAATGAAGGAGAGAGAATGCAGTGAGATTAATGCTGAATTAAACACACTGATGAAAATGTACTTGCATAAACACTCTCTCTCTCTCTCTCTTACACAAACACACACACAAGCTGCTTCGTATGACACTGTGATACGTCTTATGCTCATCAATGAAAGCTTAGTAGCAAAACCTGACAAAGTCTTGAGTGGAAGCGTAGCAAAGGAAGCAAACACAAATATAATACACAACCTAAAAGTCTTAGCCAATAGAAGGAAAAGTGAAACTTGCTTAAACATAGGCCTGATTGTGTGTGTATGGTGGATTTCTGACCTGGGGAGTGCTGAGAGGTTGCCAGCGAGGTCATGGAGTTGGACAAGTTGAGGTTGGCAGTGATGCTCAGCTGGCTCTGAACAACAGGTGGATATGGAGAGGTTGGCGTTCGCTGGGACTCCTCACCTCCTTCCTCTTCGATACCCGGAAGATAAGTATCAATCAGAGCATCCAGGAACTTCACCACTAGTTCAGCATAATCGGGGATTTGGGTTTGCTGTGGGGTGAAAGAAAACAAGCCAATTTTGCAGAAGGAGCTACGGACATGTTGGTCCCACTGTGAACTGAACTAAATGGACAGAGTCATTGATCCCAAACCACTCAACAGAATGAAGGATCTGCTGTCTGTCTTCAATTCAAACAAGGGGCATTGACTCTGCTGCCTGCACGTCAGCACTCCACAGAATACTTCTATTGTAAGTGAAGGCTGTAGCGTTATTGATTCCACAAGCAATACACCAAAATCTTTTTTAGCATACATGTTCTACCGCAAAGGTGTAAAGATGATTAGGACACATCTGGGGACGATACTATTCAAAGCCATAACTGCTTAGCGGGGCGAATTTCCTTCCTGAATATCTTTAGGAAAATAAATGGGAAAATATAAGAATGATTAATCATACCTTCGAGAAGGGGCCGGCAAACCTCCAAAGTCCATTAAAGCCAAAGCCTTCAGGGGATGAAGACGACGACAGAACATGAGAGACAAAGAAAAATGGCACAGAGAGAAGAAGGGGAGCAGAAAGCAGGGGATGGTTGGGGGGATAAAAATTACACAGTCAGCATAAACAGACAGCAAATAAATCAATATAATTTAAAACTAATTACAGCTTAAGCACTATCAGATATCCATAGGCTTTTTCCCAGTTAAGAGACACAAAAATAAATTTTCACAATGGAGTTGAATATTTAATAACCTCTGTGAAACTTTTTCCAAAGTTTTAATGTGAACGCTGAACTTATTTTGAGTCAATATCAATATCTGTCTGTCTATACATAAAAAACATTAGGAAAATAGCAAGTGAGAGTTTTTTCTGTACTCTGCAGACAGGAGGGTTGGTACTGTGGAGGAGACTCTTCGTGGTACACCACACTCTGAACGATACCATGGACAGGGTTCAGGAGGTTGGGGTCCTGGCACAGAGACAGCAGCGTACTAATCTTGGAGTCCAGCAGATTGTGCCTGTTGCAGAAACATCACACAAGCAAAATTAAATATAATGTTTTGTCAAGTATGAGCAAGTACAATGTGTGTTTTGAAGGAAGAAAAATATTTATTTTAAACAACAGGTAGACCATGGATCACATGTAATCATTCCAGAGTCTGAGGAAACCAAGCAAAAACTACAGTGCAGCACATCAAGCACTCCTGCTTGGACAATGCACACAAAGCACACCCTCGCAGTTCAACTTACAAAGACAACATATGGACTCCAGACATAATTTAACCTCTGATGTACCACAACTCATTGCTTAAAGATGTGCCAGCTCAATGCACTACATCAAAATTATGATCATTAACTATGGCTCCTGGTTACAAAATCATATCTCTTACTCTGGATTAATGCAGTTATATAGCAAAGTAAGATTATCATACATCATTAAATTACACTAACTACTCAACCCAGAGATCGCAAGTTCGAATCCCGATTGATGCCTCAGCCATCTGTGACCGGGAGTGCATGGGAGGTAATTGGCCGAGCTCTAACGGAAGGGAGGGATGGCATATGCTCACTTCCCTGTCACTCACAGCAATCACCAGCCAATAGTGGGTGTCTGGATGCTCATTCGTACGAGGGGCCGGATAGCGCTTTCACACTAAAATGTGTTAGACCGCCCCAACATACGCATGCGCAGCTGTTCGAAAAAAAAGGCAGGTGGCCGGAATTGCATGTCACGAAGGGGCAATACTTGATGGGTGGGAATTGTATACGACTAAATTAGTGTGAAAAATGGGGGAAATTCCCCCCCAAAAAATTTAAGAAAGAATAAAAAAAAGATTACACCAGTGAAGGAAAAATAGCTCAGATCTTGGCTTCAATGACAAGCTACAGAAAAAGTTGGAGTCGAGAGATTGTTGTGGTAGCTATAATAACCGCTATTTTACATCATCCTGTAGCTTTATACAGACTTGTATGAAAACTGTTACAAATATTTTTTGACCAAGTTCACAAAGCTGCTAAAAGGAAGCCTCCAACAAAAGCCACAAACTGACAGACTATATAAAGCACGGAGCCCAGACACACCAAGCACATGAATGCTGAATGAAAACCTGCAAAGTACTCAATGCCTCTGTTTCATTAATGTCAGAGTCTACACTAAAACTTTTCCATTCGTGAAAAGACCAATAAATAAAACAAGCTTTCAGCACATCTGCAGATGAACTTTCCCTTCACGCCTGCGACCCTCTCTACCTGCTGTGCTTTATGTGTAGAAAATGTAAATGGCTAAGAGACACTCACACCACTGGAAACACCTTAGGGAAGACCACACTGGCTTCAGCCAAATACTCATACAGAATCCTCTGGTGGAACTCATCAGTTGAGTACTTCACTTGTGTGGCCTGGAACAGAAAAGAGACCTTAGAACACAAACAGACATAGAGCAAAGCGCTTGAGAGCACATAGGAAATTATCCGTCTAGTAGAATGTCAACTACTCTTAAAATATCAGTGATTCTCAAACATAATTATGGCTCATACCAGTGTTCTGTGATACAGAAATAAGACACTGGAGAAAGACAATTATCTTTGAATCAACAAGATACTTTTAAAAATCAACATTTTGTGCGAAAGTATGACAGAAAGTATGTCTGTATGACAGCAGACAGTAGGAATAGGAAGCAGACAAGGAAGTCGACCTGGCCTTAAGTTTCTCACCAGCACTGTAAGGAGCAGCATTTGGATCTTCGGGTCTGTGAGCACCTCCTCATCCAGCAGCACATTGGACTCTGACACAGAGACCTTACGCAAATGGGAGTTGGCTATTCTTTGCGTCTCTGAATGGGGACAGGACAACACTTAGCAGCATAAAACCTAACACTCAGCTTTAGCTACATTAATTATATTCATAATATTTAGGTCTCAGTGTGTCACTGAATAAAAGAATATAATAAAACGTGTTTCAACTCTCTTCCTATAGGTATTGGGTAAAAAAAAGTAAATGTACACTATCATATCATTCATGCATTACCAAGGTCATAGTCATTCTCAGCCACCCGTCTTATCTTGGGAGGAGTGGTGATGCCCGATTCCATCTCGGGTCTCTTTGGTGCTTTGGAGTCTGATATCAGATGGTCAAAACTTTTTCTGGTGCCTAAGAAACAAAACCAATGTGTATTTAGACAGATCAGTAAAAGAAACAGGACCGCATCTCTGAGGTTCAAGTTAGAGATGATTAAGTCTGAAAATAAATAACTGAGACACCCATTTATTTGCACTGAGTAATGCTTCACCACCCCAGGAATTAAAGATTAATCTAGCCCAAAAAAGGCATGAATTCAGCAATATTTATGGGGAAACACTCAGAAAAAGGGAGTAGTATGCAGGATTACCCAGTAGTTTCTTGGCATTGGCCTGTGAGGGCTGTCCCATGTCGACACTCATGGACTTGCGTGTGCGTGGGCTGGTCTGCCCCATTGTGGGATAATACGCTACCAGATAGCGGTCTGATACTTTGGGCGATGTCCATGGCTGACTCTCCTTTAGTGGCCTGTAACATCGGAAAGACAAAACAATACACGGTCTTAAAACTAACAACTAAATATCTAACCATCAGTTGCTTTCTTACAACTCAGGAGGTTAAGCAATGGCCTTGCCGTGTCCAACTTGCGCCACTATTACAGATTTAGCTTAATCATTCCATCAATTTACATTACTATGAATATATATTAAGCAAATTAACTCTCTGTTAATTCGAATCATCTGACAACCACACACTGCTCATTAGACACTGCAAGAAATCTTTTTAAACAGCCATCTCTGGGAAATGAATTACAGCTGCAAGTTTTGCAGTTGATTAGGACCGTAATGATAACAATTAACATTTAACTCATTATTTAATATTGATAATAAAACGTCCTCTTCCTCCTCCTCATCGTCATCATTCTGTTCTTGTTCTTTGTCTTATTATTATTAAAAAAAATACCACTTTTTGCTAGCACAAGGTTAGGCTCGTGGGGCACTGATAAAGAAGAGGGTATCTCTGCCGCCCAGCATGGACAATGCAGCAAATAGACCCTATATGGAAATGTATTTAATAATTCATGTGCTCTTATTACATGTTCTATAATATGTAGATCTGATGAAATTAGTGAAAAAAAACACTTTGATTTTAAGGCTTTCAAGGTCACTCAAGGTCAAAGGCAATCATCTCATCTGAAAGTTTATATTTGGTTTCCTGTTAGGGTTCCACAGACTCACAATCAGCCCTCATTTTGAAGTAATAAGTGCTCTGTAAGACCGACCAAAATTTGTACCTTACTCAGACCTTCACCTTTGACCTTGCCATACCAAAATCCAATAATCTGTGGGACTGAGATTGGGCAATGGCCTCACCAAGTCTGGTGAAAATCCTTGTACAGGGGTGGTCAAGATTTTGTTCACAGACAGACAAACAAGAAAATGTCAGAGATTACTGTACCCAAAACTTTATTGAATGGAAGTAAAAAGTGCGGCCTTTGATACTCTCACCTGCATCCAGGCTCAGGGTGATACACTGAATAAGTGTCAACAGGGAAGTTCTCCATGGTAACATCAGATAGCAGCAAAGATTTCCTGTGTTTCAGACTGCAGCGGCTGCGCACCTCCTCAGACACCGTGAGCAGAGCTGCAAGGCACATATGAAACATTAAAAACAGGACAGAACTTACTGTGAATGTAGTGGAAGAGTTTTTCTTTTTCCTCACCTGCCAGGTATGCCACACTTTGAGTGTTCACCTCAAATTTGTCACAGTTGCGGTGTTTTCCTACCAGACCAAGAAGCGTGTGGAGGATACGCACCGTTCTCGCCACCGTGGTCGATGACGGGTGTCTGTAGCCTTTAGAAAAGAGAACGGTAGAACCAAAACATTACTCTTATTATAAAGAATATGCTATTCCTGTACAATGGAACACAAAGTATTATTTCTTTACTGTCTGTGTTTAACCTCTATTCAGTGTGAGTTTCCTGATTGAAAATATCTACACATCCTTGAGTGAAACATTCAAATCAGTAAACAGAGAAGTACAGTGAGGAATAAGAATAAAATGCACATCAATCATCAGTTGTACTGTAAAATAAAGAGGGTGATGGTAAGGCAGCCTGTATCATTTTTACCTTTCAACAGATGTCCCACTAGTGCAAAATTAAAGTTGGAGTTGAAATTAAGGCCAACAAAATGGTCCATTTGTTTACAGTCCCATTCCAGAGGCTTCCGAATCTCCATAAAAACCTCCTCAGGACTCTGCAAAACACAAAGAAAAGATTGCAGCATAACAATATTACATAAAGCCAAACTAAATGCTTTCTTAGCTTTCAGTCAGGTTTCAGTGTGTGTGTGAGTCTCCGTGCACGTCTCTCCCCCTGTGTTTAATACCTTGTCATTAAACACTTTGTGGCTGTCGAGTGTGTGCAGGTTCTGCTCCAGCAGTGCTGTCCCGGCTGAGTACAGATTTACCTCGTCCAGCTGCAGCACTGCTACTGCCACCCAGAACAGAGCCTTGTGCATGGGAGACTCCTGAACACATCAACACACCTTAATGTTCAGTCATACTGCAGTCTTACATACAATACTTAAATATTTACCAGAAGCAGGATGGATATCAACAATTAAGCGACATCCACTGAGCCTAAGATAAATAAGTGCTTTAGTATATACTACACAGGAACATGAACAAAACAATAGCCTCACTAATAAGGGCAGAACCCCTCGGGCCATTCGTCATATCATAAAAAGGTATGATGGTGTTTTTAAGCTTGTGTCGGAACGCAAATTCAAGATAGCAGCTGCGGAAGCCATATTGCATATAGGAACGAGACGAAAATCGATAGGCTTGTGGACACAGTCCGAACATCCCCATCCAAAATGATGATGATTGGTGATGCCATTTTTGAGCAAATTCAAGATGGCAGCTGCGTTGGCCATATTAGATATTAGACCAAGAAAGAAAATGGATTGACTCGTGTATTTACACAGTCACAAAAACACAAAAATGGTGATGACTGGTAATGGAGCTTTTAAGTTGTGCATGAAATCCAACTATGGACGGACCTCGTGTGTGACTACAATTCCCACATCAACATTGAGCTTTTTAAGTATATTTTTACATATTTTAACCTTGACAGACGTAGGTTAAGTGAGCTCAGAGCACGCCATAATCATAACCACTGCTTAGATAAGTGTCTTTTCAACTTAGACTTTTAGTACATAGTACCTGGAAACACATGTAAATCACACTCTGTAACGGCATGCTTTTACACTCATACTACACGAAGACACAAGAAAAGCTAAAAAAAAGTAGCTTTTTGGGGTTTATTTTAATATTTTTAGGGTGCAACCGTGATGACACCGCCTACAAGTGACGATGACAAACCTTGAGTATCTATTGTTTTGATTGAAGCATTATACACTCGGGATAATGTTTTCAATTCCAGAGAGGAGACCAATCAGACTGTGCCATTCATGTGTATATTTATATTAATCTACAACCTTCAGTGCATTCAATATTTTAAAAGAAATGATTGTTTCTCGGTGATGGACGATAAATATCGGTGTAGCTATTGTAAGCTTTATCATGGCTGAAGTTATTTTGCTGATTTGCTCTACATATATAAAGACACCTGCATGTGAATCATGTATACACATTGAGGACAATCACTAATATAAATATTGGGTATAATGAATACAAAGGCCAATTTTGGACTGGTCATGTATAAAGTGTTCTTTGTGTTATGTACTTTGAATAAATAGACATAAAGGTAAGATCAGATAAGAATTCTTCCTAATCCCTTTCAGATATGTAATATTTGTTTGGTTATGAATACATTTATTGTTATTTATTTCATCATTTTGCTTAAACATCCATCTGACAGGGTTTTCATTGTTGCTGCTCCCTTTTTAACATGTTCAAAATAATCCAAACTGCATTCAATTTCCTCCTTGTTGAGAATTGTTTCAGCAGACTCAGCTATGAATTTAAGTAATATTTCATCACCTCTGTGAACTTTCATTGCAAGCAAAGTCATAAAAATGAGACTATACGTATTTTATCTCTAGGACTAACCGCAACTTGGAATCCTACCTGACTGAGGAGGGGTTGCAGCTTGGTGAGAGCGATGACGGTAGCTTCAATGAGAACCTGACTGTTGTAATTATCCGGCCCCTTTAAGCAGCTCTCCAGCCCCTGCAGAGGAACAGCATTAATCTGGCTGGTCAGTGAAGCATAGCACCAGAGGCTAGAGATACAAGGCCAGAGTAAATGGGTCTACAGCATTCTCAACAGCACCCTGCATTCTGCAGATAGGAACCATCTGACACTCACTAAGAAACAAACAGCCTCTTTAAACTCCCTCAAGAAAGAATAGCAAGATACAGAACAGCAACTGGGCTACACAGACACCATTATTAAATGTGAGTTTGTCTAAAGAAGGACAGTGAAGTGACTCAGCAATACTCAGGGGATGCTATCCAAATGACTGAACAAGAATGAAAAAAATGCATTTGATGTGAAAGAAAAAATCTTAATGCTTTTAAAAACATCAGTGCAATGGAAATGTTAAAAACATTAGGCTTTAGAGGAAGTTTATATTGAAACGTTCATATTAAAATACAGGGTGACTGTAAAAATGTAATTTGTAATAAAATTTCCCACATATCAAATGTAAATAAAAAAATGTTAAGGATAATTAAAATATTTCCACACATAAAACTTATTATATAGTTTTTATACATCATGTTCTAAAAATCGCATCCTCCAAATAGTGGCCAAGAAAAATAATTCGTGACAAAATGTATCGTTTGCACAATTCATACAAGTTCAATGCAAAGACAGATACGCAAGTGGGTTCAGGGTGCGTTTTTCCATACCAAAGAGACACTTGATCATGTTTTAGGTTTTGTACGAAACTGTAGAAATAAAATAGTAAAACAGTAGAAGTAGAACAAAGCGAAGCACTCACTCGATCAATGCTGAGCAGAGGACTGGCTTTGCTGAGGATCCGGATGATCTGTTTGATCTGACCATGAGTTACACGTTTACTGATGCACCCAAATACCACTAGAGCCCGCGGCTGCAGAGACGGATTATACTGGAAAGCAAATCTAACCAAGGACAAATATAACCATTCGTGAGCACACATACTATTAAACATTGAGGGAAAAGCAAGTAAAGGAAACAATTACAGCAAATTTAGAAAATAGCAACTAGCAAATTTAGTACAGATTTTTTTTTAAACGTACTTCTGAGCTAATTCTGTCCACTGGTCTAGCCATTTGCATCCAGGAATGTCCCTCATACAAGCCTAAGGAAGACACAAGAGTACGTTCATTCATGTAAATATAAAAAAAAGAAATAAAAGAAAAGCATGCTCTTCACAGAACACTCTGTGTATCCCAAGCGTGGCCAAGGGCACAATTAATATAAAATTTGATTCTTTTGACATGAAGATCAGGTAAAAAAATGAGTTGGTTTTTGACTAGGCTGGTTGGTGTTGTCTTGTAACTGAGGTGAATACTGAAGGTGATGTACATTGACCCCTATCACACTGGAAATTCGGTCACAGTGAAATATTTTTCAAATCTTTAACCGGCATGTTTGTCAGCATACCTGGTAAAAATAACAAAAAGCCAGTGCACAATTTTACATACCTGAATTTTTACATGACCATATGCATAATTCATAAGATCCCTACGACCTTAAAATTAGGTCAAGGTGACGAAGTTTCTATAGGCTTGAAGCCTTTGACACCAAGTTGAACTGGCACAAATTTGGAAGCGATACAAAATTACATCAAAGTGATATCTGATATCACCTTATCTCAGACACACTCAGTATAAATAAACAATCCTTTGTTAAATTTAACATATACGACTTTTTTACATGGCCACATGCATAATTCATGCGGCCCCTGATCTTGAAATTAAGTCAAGGTGATCCAGTATCAATATCAACTTGAAGACCTTGACACCAAGTATAACAGATATAAATTAGAATCTGATCTGACAAAAAGTGCACCTGCTAGACTGTAATTTTTGATGAACTGACTTCTGTGACCTTGAAAAATACGTCAAGGTGACCCAGTTTCAATAGGCTGACTTGCTGTAGGGACCATTCAAAATAAATATAAAATACATAGATAAAAAACAGGGCACTGTGAGAGTGTTAACAAGAGGTGTCTGTGGTAGTGAAAAACAGCCTGTGAAAACCTTGGCTTCGCAAGGGATGCGATTATGTTTCTGTTTGAGACCGTGTAAAAGGAACACATCAAAAAGAATCGGAAAGAGCATAAGTTTCTCACAGATGCGTGCACAAACAACTCGGACAAACCTCCATAATTTCCAGAAGGGCTTCAGTGACCGTTTCTAGGGAGGACAGGGCAAAAGTTTCCCTCTCGTAAGAGCCTGGAGAGAATGAGCGGTCCCGGTAGCTAGAGCGGAATGCTATGACTGCCGCTGATTTGACCTTACTGATGCCAAACAACAAGTAGAACTTGGGCAAGGAGAACTCAGTGAGACTTAATCGCAGAACCTGTTTTGTCTCCTCTGTAGAGAACAGAAAGAGAATTATGAAATGATGACACTGCAGTGGAAATACAGAGCCCCTAGAGGAAAGGGGGAACTCAAAAGGCTTGTAGTGAAAGTGTATTTTAAGAAATGAGAAGTGCTAATAGAAACAACATTTAAACCCAGTCCAGAAATGAGCTGTAAATGGTGAAGTGTACAAACATGGAAAAAAACATGCATGCATGTGCATCCTTACCACTGAAGTTTAGCTGAGAACAGGTACACAGCGAGTGGATGATGTTAATGACCAAGCCATGAGTGGAAGCTCTGAGGGACAGGGGTCCTGTAGCCACCAGTAGAGTGACCACATGGAAAAGGTAAGGCAAGTGGGCTGCCACATCCAGAGAGTTATTAAATGAGAGCATGAGCATGTAGCGTGCCAAAATGGCGATATCATCCCACATAAGATGCTGCTCCAGAGTAGGAGTGGGAGACAGGCACGTCTTGTCAATTATCTTGCACATTCGGCCAATCACCTTAAACGCATAAAAGAAAGAGCAGAAATAAGAGATATTAAACAACTAAGTGATATGACCAACCAAAAACAGACTTAAAGGGGAATGAAAAAAAAAAACAAACCGAATAAAAGCTTGCATGCAAAGTTTGTGTCTGTACCTAAAAAAAACACCCTATGCTTAATAAATCCCTTTTAGTGGAAAAATAAAAACAAGTAGTCCTCACACAGGTGGCGCAATTGTACCACAAAAACTGACACTTAACTCACGTAGAAGACACCGTAAACGCGGAAGTGTTGTGCATTTAAATGTACTGGGATGTACACCAGACGTCCACATAACTGACCAGATGCTTGTCTGATGTATACAATGTAGTATGTGCAAATGTGAGTAATTTTTTTTTAAAGTCAACTAGTTGATCTGATTTGCTATTTTAATTTTGGTATACTGTTATTCGTGCCATTACCGTGCCGTGCCTCATTAGAACAAATGCATCCACATCCTATTCTCGTGACTTCGCACACTCGTAAGAGTGAAACAAACTACAAATGATAGCCTTTTCAAACAGGTCAGGGCGAACTACTGAATAGATTTTTGGCAGATTGCACCTTAGAAAATCAAAGTAATAACCACTTGATAATGAAAATATACATATTTTCACTGCAACACAACAGATAAGGTTTTTTCTTTCATTTTCTTTTAAGTATCAATGATTCATGTCATTTTCATGAACATTCTTTGCTCAAAACTTAAATATTTTGTGTGAATTTGCCTAAAGACCACAGATCCAAACATGTTGAAAATGTTGCAGAGATGAGCTGCAATAATGTGAACAGTAAAATTAACTGTCTGATAAAGCTGCAAAAAACAAACAAAAAAAGCTGTCAAAACAGTTACGGTTTTAAGAACACTGTAGATCTCACAGCGGTTGTGATGTGTTGTCATTGGCGCTATAAGCCGTGCTAGCTCTCTAGAGCTGTGGCATTGTTTGGCATGTTTTTAACTCTGTCAATACCAAAGCAGTTAAAAGAAAATATTAAGACTTTTATTCTAAACAAGATGTGGGTTTTTATAGAATCAGCAAGATAAGAAATTAGTCTTTATTTCTGTCCCATCCCACTATATTTATTTTTTATTTTGATGGATTTTTTTAATTAATAAGCATTAATTATTATTTCACTGATTTATTTTAACAATAAAGGTAACATTCTTAATTAAAATATATTTCTTTTTCTTTAATGAAAATCTGCAACTCCTTCCAAAGGAACATATGCCCAGTTCAACCTCAGAGTCTTTGACCTGCTTATTAGGATATAAACCATTATCAATAAAATCTAAGATTATAAACATTATAATTAATGAGCTCACAGACACCCATGAAAGAGTATCCCACCCCTCCTTGCATGAACCATTTTGATCTTGGGCTCCACGGACAGCTTTAGTAACAATGGGTACCATCTCGCAAACGCCAGATGATATGGCGAATGCACTTCTGTTACGTCACTTGTGAGAACTAACTTAAGATATGACTAAATATACCACAATGATCCAGTAAATGTGTTACTGTAGTAGTTTTTAAAATTTCTAGTATGTTTAGCTTGTAAAATATTCTAGAACAAGGTCATTTTTGTCACCCTCCCTGTGGGTCAGGTACCTAAACATTACTCTACAGAGGCTTATGACCTCCCCAATAAGGTCATGTTTGGGTGAGCATTTGCCCTCTTAGTCTGATGTTGTGTGAGGCAGAGAGAAGGCAGATGCGATGACTGGACAAAGCCTACCCTTGTACTCCAAAACTGGCATGTAGTGACATCAGCAGTGGCTGGCACATGCTAGCCAAACAGTGCTTAGCACCCACTCAGAGCAGCTATGAGCTTAAAAATATAAGCTATGACAAATGGAGATAAGTAAACACGGAGACAGATCCTAATGATTTTTCTTCTTCATTTAAGGACCACAATGCCTGAGACTCTTGAGGTTAGTGAAACTTAAATCAGAAGGACCAGCTACGTGCTATGCTGTCTAACAATGCTGTCTATTCACTGTCATAACTAACAAATGTTCATATAGTCGGGCAGTGTGTCTTGCTAAATTACTGTTGTGTTTATGTGAGAAAGAGGATCTACCATTTGAGGGTAGGCGTTTGGATACAATCCTTCCAAATAATGAAGCAGCAGTTCTGAACAAGATCAGATCCATGTTTTTAGATCACAAAGGGCAACCTTGAAACTAATTCATCCACCATATTTGGATAGAGCGCTGCTATTTATTATTTTTGTGAGTAAAGAAGACTTTGTAGATCTTTTAAGAATGATAAAAACGTATAAACAAACAAAACGTTTAATGAAAACAAGCTTCATTACTATTTTTCTATTAAATGAATGCACGTCAGGTCATGCTTCTCAGGCATTTAACAGTTTTAATTTAAAAGTTTAACGAATTGCACTGGAAAACCGTTAATGTTTGGAAATAAGAATGGGTGATAGCAATCAAAGATAATGTCCTAAAACAGTGCCTTGACTAACTGGTGAAGTAGTAAACTGACTGGTCAGAAGGTCCAATTCAAGCCATGGGATTGTTTGAGTGTTCCTTCTAATATATTATCATTTCCACACTCACAGCTTGGTCACACTGATGGTATATGCACATCATAATTAAATGCGAAAAATAAACAGATAAGTACTGTTACTTAAATGATAACAATAGAACTACAATAATGAATTACTGAAGGAGTCTCCAGTGAGAAGCTTTGACATGGTAAAGCATACCGCTCAGTGGAGTCCATGCTTTCTGATTTCGCCAGAAAATAAACGTCTCACAGATTTTAAAACATTAAATGATTCTATAATCATCGATAAAATACAACACAAATAATTGTTGCGGTAAAAGAAGAATAAAACACTTTGGATTGCGCTGTTACAGGAAAATAATCAACACTCGACAATCCATGATTCTTTAGTTGTATTAAAAGTCGGTCACAATTCATTCCTTACAAAAATGTTTAACAACGCATGACAAGTACTCAATATTTCAACTGTTTATCTAAAAAAGGCAGTAAAGGCTCACCTTGCTTGAAACCAATTTAACATTTCCAGATGCCAGTGCTACAGCTGTATCAGCCATGACTTCAGCTTTGATTGAGCCCAAGCCCCCAGTTGCACTGGTCTTTATGAAGCTATCTAACACCACATCCAGCAGGTCTGATATCTGGAAACAAAACAAAAATACAATTAGAAATTAAAGCCCTTACGTAGGTGATGCAGGGTTTAAGAGGCCATTTCATGAACACAAGCCCAGAATAAGGCACTCTGTAGAACATCTGTAGAAATTAAAATGTGTCAGTCCACAAAGGCAAACCCACCTGACCCAGACTGCCCCAGATTTTAGCCTGAATTGATGGATACATCTGCTTCTCATTGATGGTCATAGTGATCAGCTTATCCAGAATGGCGGTTACACGTTGCCGCTTAGCATCATCATTGTGCTTACAGAAGCGCACCAGGTTGCGCAACCAAGGAGTCATGTATTCCAGACACAAATGTTTCAGTTCAATACCTATAAAAGAAGATCAATTCATTCAGGCTGATGCACCTGAGTTGTCAGTGTGAAGACATCACAGATATGAAGAATGTGTCTGTGTGGTACTGACTTGACTTGCTAAATCCACTGATGCATTCTTCCAGAAACTCCAGGGTGAGGTGGGGTTCATTGGCTGCTAAAGTCTTACTGATGGACACAATAAAAAGGGTGTTGTTGGCTGGGATGCACAAGCCAGATGTTTCCAGGAGTTGTCCTTCAATCTTGAGATTGAAGGTGCAGGTTAATGCACACAGAAGATTGTATGCTGCCGACCTGTAGATGACAGCAAAATAAAACCATCTCAAATACCTACAACATTATTATCATGTTTAGATTTTTATTAAAGCAACTGATGTGCAGATACACATGAGAATTTCAAGTGCCTGCCAGACATAACACCCACATTAGCATTTCTAATCAGCTCAAGGTAATAAAGAAAGAAGCTGGCAAGTAAATAAAAAAACGAGTACTGTTACTATAAGAACTGAGATTCATTCAACAGTGGATCCATTACTGCAAAGACTGAAAAATCATTACCTCAGGCTGGGGTCAGAACTGCCCAAATTGAGGAGGGCAATGTTAAGTAAAGTGCCAGGCACGTCTTTAGGCCTGATTTTGGTGTGCTGGGGGATAGAGTCAGGCTGGGAAAGCTCCCAACGTGTACGGATATGGATGATGGACTGAACTATGGCATCACATTCCTGGTGCATAAAGGTGAGGGGTGTGCCTTGGTTGGCAATAGTTAGTGTGAACTGGTTTTCATCAACAAGGCAGATTTCTTCAATCTCTGAGGCATAGTAGATATCATTGAGGAAGACTGACTGGCCCAGAACACGGGTACGCTCAGCTGAGGTGACTTGTACAGCTGTGGAGCCAACCTGGGCGAAAAGATGAACAGATATTTTAATACAGGGACATCCCACTGAAAAACAAAACAAAACAAAGTTTCGTCTAACAAAAATACTTGGTCAGTTTCTTTAGTGGCAACATATCTCCAAGAATACCTTAATGGACACTTTTGTGTCTTTGTGAGCAAGCTTAAGTGCATTGTGGAACACTTTGAGGTCCTCCTCCAGTGCCAGGGTTGAAGCAGGAAGCTTCTGCTGGTCAGGTTCCACATATTCAGCAAGGCGTGCAGGTGAGTCAATAAACAGCAGCTTCTTACTGCCTTTGAGTCCAGTCAGCAGACGCTCATGGTATTTAGTGTATTCCCGCACCCAGGTGTTGCAGTTATAGATAAAGACGGCAGCCACATTCTCATAGGCAAAGTTTGGAAACACAACAAACCACTTGGAGAGGAAGTCAGTCTTGAAGCGGTTGCTTGGGCCAACATGGGTAAGGTCTACAACGATCTCGTAGTGTTTAGCATAGTATGGTTTAAGTGTGAGTAGAACATGGTAGATTAGGAGGTCACCATTGATCTGTCCGGTCTTGAACCTAAATGGCAGTAAAAGAAAAGTCAATGGTCATATATTTTGCTTAATAATAAAAGAACTTGAAATACTGACCAATCAAGTAAACCAAAAACTGTCCAGCATAAGTACTAAAGAACTATTATGGTCACAGTAGCGGTCCACAAATGAGGTTTTAAACAAAGTCAATGTCTGCCTAATTATAAAATGTACTGAAATAAAGTAATACAAGAAATTCAAAATACATGCCTGTCAGACCAGGTTGTTATGTCAAGTCATTCATGTTCTACTTTTTTTTGTAGCTCTAAGACATCTAAATTCAAAGGCCTCTCTAAATATCTCAGACAGGAAGTGAATGCGTTTGCAACTGGGGCCGTTTAAACAGGTTTGGCTCATTTGTCTGATTCCATAACCTGTGCACCCCAAGCTTTACACAGGTAAGTGCTCAATATCTTATAACATTTATATTATTTTTGGCAAGTAATAGTTGTGTGCTACAAACTGCACATATTACATTTTAACCACTTTTTTTTAATCTTATATTGTAGAGGTGATTCTTTAGCATGACCTTTACTTACAACATTAAAAAATAAATTTGATATTAATAACTCTGTCTACTGATAGTGAACAACCCAATAAAAGGCAAAAAAAACAGCATGCTACAAACCGATTATGTAATGAGTAAAATAAATTTATTTAAAAAAGTTAAATAAATTGGAAATGTTCGTAATATTTATCGGTCATGTATTATCTTTCATCTAGAAGCTGCACAAAAGTTTGTCTACAAGAAGATCGGCCTGGTTAGTTTTGTGGTATGTCTTTCATGCTGGCACACCATACACACTGTAATCTTGTTTATTCTTAAACTAAAATAGGTTTTTCTTTTTCCCATTTCGAAGCGGGAATGGAGAAAACTACACAATTTTTCGATACGAACTTCACCACTGATGGTTTACAGAACCAAACAGAAGCACCAGGAGGGGGTCCAGACAGCTGTTTCATTGACCCTCAGCTAGCATTCATAATAGCTTCATCATCTGGGAGCGTCATGCTTGTCCTGTTGATCTCTGTCGTGGTACTGGCATATAAAGTAATCACTTTAAAGCAACAGTGCAAGGGCCGGCGTTCGGGTCGCAGAAATGTAGACGTGAGAGGGTCAGGTCAGTGGAGCACTGAGCGACCAGAGGAAGGCATTGTTGGACCATGCGAGACCAACCTCCTGTTAGAGGAAGTTCAGGCCGAGTCAAATTACGAAGCACCGCATGAAGAAGTGGATGATATGTTGCATCAAAGCAACACCAAAAAAAACAAAGATGAAGAAAATGTCCTGGCCAGTATGCAGAGCTCCACATCCAGAGATTCCTGCACAGATCCTGCTAAGGAACTGGAGAATATGCCACTGGTGGTGTAAGCTTACACATATTCACTCGCCATAATAAATGCTAACTGAAAGGCAGCATCTTAGTAGTTTTTGTTTGTTGTTAAACAATTTATTTTCCTACTTGCTCTCTTTCCCCTTCTACACACACGTTTAATTTAAAACACAAACACCTTTTTATGTAATAGCTATGGATGTAACTAAGTTAATTAATATGTATGTTTAACCTAACCAGTTACTAGTACAGCTCTTTAAAGGAAAGGAACTACTAGCCTCGAAAATTGTATATGTAAAGAGAGAAGTTTATTAGTCAACCAGCTTTTCTACATCTAGTCTTTCTTCTGCCTTTCATAGGAACCAGATACAATACTTAATTACCTTTGTAATCAACTATGGCAGAATAAACTGCTAATTAAAAACTTTGATCTGTTTGTGTTTTATAATCAATTCAGCTGTACATTATCGCAAAGCAGCTTTACATATTAAAACAAACTTGGCAAAGAATTAAAACTTGCGATGTTAGACATCTCTCTATTATCCATGATAAATATCATGTCCTGGCATCTGAGCCGGGATAACTTGGCATCAAAAATTTAATTCTGTAAATGTATCAGCCAATTTGTAAAGGGGAACACAATCAATTTTACAAAAAAAAAATATTTTTTTTTAAATTTATTTATTTATTTATTTATTTATTTTTAAAGTTCAACAATTGAAATAGACGAGTTCATGTTCAGATCAGAATCCAATCAAAAGCTGTTCTGTATGGAAGAATGGGCTAAATTTTCTCCAAGTCAATGTGCAGGACTAAATAACAGTTTCTTGAACTATGTGTAGTTGCAATTACTGCTGCACAAGGGGGTCACCCCAAATACTGAAAGTAAAGGTTTACATACGTTTGCCACTTGCAGATATATAATATTAGATCATTGTCCTCAATAAATAAATTATCAAGCATTATATTTTCAACTAATTTACTTAATTGGATCCTCTTAACTACTGATAGGGCTTGTATATTTTTGCTGTTTTCAGTCATATTTTTGAAGAAATACAGAAAGTACTAAAGTGTTCTCAGATTTTGAAGCCCCATTGTACACTAGGAGTAGGTAATAGCCCTATAATTCTAAGATGTTTCAAAATGCAGACGAGACAACATTAATGCAGGGGATAACACACTCAGAGTCTTAAAAAAAAAAAAAAAAAAAGTGTGATTTGAATGTGATAATTGTTTTTGCAAGAAAACTTGTCTGTTTCTAAATGTGCATGCTGCTGCTCCATTTACAATCAACTAGCTGCATTATCAGCCACCAGCTCATACTAATTTAATTATTTTCAAACATTTTTCTATAAAATATTTTCCAAAACTTCCTTCACAAGCTTAGTGCATCAACATTTTTTGTTAAATAGTATTAAAAAGTAATACAGTAAAAGTTTAGCCAGAATAAAACAGTAGTAGAGGAACAAGAGGGGGGAAAGCAATGGTTTCACAGCTCTCATTTCCTGTCAATGAAATGTGCAAGTTCCTCATTCAGCAACTCCATGCCATCATCTTTTACTAAGACCTGAAACAAGGTTTGGTGGGCTGGTTGGTGAATATGTATAGAGCACACTCTTAACATAACTGATCCTCAAATCTGATGACTGAATCCTTTGCTCTGGAAGACATCTAGACTTCATTAGGAAACTGTATGTAAGTACGGTAAGTAAAAATTGATCATCTGTCTATGTCTTAGAATGATTTTAACAAACAAAAGGGTTATTTCTTCAAGTGGTTGGTAAATAGTTGTATAATCACATTTTATATCAATTGTCGGTAATCATTACGTACTTATATTAAGACTTCATGACTGCAGCATTCTAATAAATACACATTGTTATGTATGTTATATGGTAGTCATCAAGAACTATTAAACTAAATTCC
This sequence comes from Porochilus rendahli, assembly GCA_039654305.1. Taxonomy (NCBI): domain Eukaryota; kingdom Metazoa; phylum Chordata; class Actinopteri; order Siluriformes; family Plotosidae; genus Porochilus; species Porochilus rendahli. The sequence goes on along the minus strand of JBCNYG010000013.1, from coordinate 14,356,833 downwards.
CTCTACCATATGTATAGATTGCTCTCAAATGATTTGCTTGCTTAATTTTTGCCTAACCGCACAGTCTGGAACATGTTACTACAATGTCGCCTTTATTTTTATTAAAAAAACAGATGCCAAGATGCCTTCCTTAAATGCTCAAAAAAAAAAAAAACTTCACCACATTCATGATAACATGCTTCATTTTGTAAAATATATGTTTATTATTAGCCTAAAGTTTATGTTGCTTACATAGTTCCATGCATAGTCTGTTACTTTAGAAACAATAATGTACTAGAACAAGCATGTTTTTTCCATTTTACATTTAAAAAAAGTACTTAAGCCATGCTGGCATGCAAGAACGATGCCCAGCAACCAACAAATCTGATTCATGCATAAGTTTGTGCGGTGTTAAAGTTGCTATACTGGGGAAACTTAAACAGGAAAATGTCACAATCATGTACTGTTGCAACACGCTAGCATTTCCTAAGAGTGTTATAAAACATCAGCAACTATAAATAAAATTCCCTTTTTCATTTACATTGTTAGATAAAAAAGAATGCCTAAATAAAAAAAGATATTATAATAAAAAAAAAAAAAGAAAGAAATGTACTACATAGCAAGTCTCTTTTCTTGTGTTTCGTTCAATTAGAAACAAGTTAATTTTGAGGTGCTTGACACTATCTGGGTAATAAATGTTTACACAAGTGGAGATATATGTTTTCCGAACTTGTTAAGCCCATTTCACTTAGAGATTTTACTTATCGTTCAAATTTCGCAAGCCAACAACAGAAGGGACTGATGTAGGTTTGGTCAGGTGAACCTGAAATCTGCATAGTTATGTTCACATAGAAAATGTGTTGTATGGCTGTTGTGAGAAAATACACTCATACAAAAGTTATAACCACAAACACACAAACCTAAACCTTTGGGTATATAAGGAAGTCCCATGGGTTTGACATTGGGCAAAAATGGGACTACTGTTAAAAACCTTATAATTACGAGAAAATTTGATTAAACAAAACGTGTAAAAAATTCAGATATCTATGGTAAAGACCAAGACTAAGTCATGAGGTGAATTTTTTGTTGTTCAAAAAAATGTTCAAAACCCAACAACTAGTGTTTACATCCATCACACGACATGTGTGATGATGTGTGTGACGACATGATATGTGTGACGACATGATTTTCATATGACACACCCACTAATGTCCTAGGAACTCACCCAATTTTACAACCAGTAGTGATTACAGCCGGTCCTAAGTGCTTTTACTTAAAGTAGCATGGAATATAATGAGTAACTAAGATTATTAACAAACATTTTCTGGTAGTTTGCAGGCTTCATTTATGAAGAGGACATCATGAAATCATTTTTCAGTACATGTGTACTGCTTCTGGTACTTCCCTGGAAACTAACAGGAGAGGTGACCTTTATGTCAAATTACACCAGGCAGCAGGAAGATGCATCTAACTATAATGAAACAACCATAAGAGGTGATGAACTCGCCACATCCTCTACAAAAAACTCTGAAAATTCTTTGAAAACAAATGGTGGAACGACCCAAAGCCCAAGCAACACCACACTGCATGAAGAGAGTTCCAAACATGAAACCACCATGTGGAATAATGAAACCACCAGTCTGACTCTGAAAAACCAAGATGAATCTATTACTGAGAAAAGCAAATCTACCTTATCGTTAAAATCACCCCCACAAACCTCAGAGCACTATGTTACAAGTATGAGTCATGGTGAGCATCTAACCCACGCAATGACAATCTCTACAGAAGAAAGTAGGTCCTTGTCTATAAGGACAGAACTGATGCAAAAAAAGACTGACCGAATTACAATAACACCACCGGGGCAACCAACAGAAACCAACAGAGATCACCATCAAACAGTACATAACTTTAACTCCACCAGTGAAGATCTAGACAGATACACGCAAGCAGATACAACTAATAAATCTGCAGAGAAATACTCCACGCCACAAATTTTTACAGATAATTCTACTCAGTTTCAAAGTTCTCCAAGGGATATTACTGATCAGCCAGGAGAAGAAGTTGAGACTACAGAAACAATGACTACTAAATGGTCTTCACTTCCCCAGGAAAAAGAAATCACACATACTCCAACACTCATTATTACCAATGGAACTTTGAACATTAGCAATGAAGAAAGAAATGACTCAGCCACCTACCCATATAACATTTCAACCACCACTGAACTTTCCACTGGTTTGAGTTCGGCTGTTGACCCAAAGGTTGGTACAACTGGCATTATTAATACCACAAATACAACTGCAATGTATGAAACTACAAAAGACCATATCAGTGAGAGAAATCTCCCCAACCCAAACAGTGAAAGCACCTCCACCACTCAAAAAATCAACACCAAATTTCCTATACCAAAACACTCCAGCAACAATAAATCCCATCCAGGACCCATAGTAGGCTCCTTGATTGGTACAATTCTGATTCTAATGCTTGTAGCATTTGTTATGATTTGGGTAAAAAATCATAAGACAAAAAAATGCACAGATAATCCTGATTGGGCTGGGCCTTCACCATTCATCGAAGCCGATATGAATCCTAATTTACCAACAGTCAATGATAGTGGATCATTCCACCGCCAGGAGCCCAAAAGAATTTCCCTTCACTCATTTCTTCCCCAGCGATTTTCCAAGCGACTTTCTTTGTTGAACTCTATGGATGAGGGGGTCCCTCTTGAGGACACTCAAGCAGGCAGTACATTCGGGCAATGTAACACCCAACCACTAAATGGAAACGCAACAGCAGACCAAATTCAGAACAATGAAACAAACAGTTCACCAGCTGAGGTGTCTTCAGACTCCAATGCCCAAGAGACTATAAGCAATCTTCCAGCTCTTGAAAGCAATGAGGATATTCAAAAAACACCCAAACTTGATGATGAGATCATTCCATCTCCACCTGCAGAGATAAACAATACCAATCCAACTCCTTTTGAAGATGTGGACCTTAATCCTTCTCTGGACAAGGATATGGAATCCACATCATCAGACGCTATAAACAACCCTCCTCCACCAGCACAATCTTAGAGACACAGAAAACCCACCAGCTACCAAAATCTAACAGTTAAGCAAACAGCATGCTGTATGCTTTTAAAATAAATACCTTGCAAAAATAAAACACCGAAGTAGGAAAAATCCCGTAATGGTAATTAAAGTCATCAGTAAAATATCTTTAATGCAAATATTCACCTTTTCAGCACGATTGCACCTTTAAATCTGAACCCATGACATTTATAGACATTTTTGGTAAACAGCACTGAGACATCACAGTACACCCTTTAAAACTACAAGAGGCAAATGTGATATAGAATGTAATTTACTATTACTCTGGGAAAAGCAGACGCTGCACATAAAACCAGATACGACTTGAGGGGAAAAGACAGAGTCTGAGAGAATAAGAAGCAATTTTGGTGTAAATTACAGCAGTGTCGATGTTAAGTGTTTTTAGCACAAAAGCAGAATGTCCGAGTGTGTGTGCCTACTTTAAATGGTCTGTCTGATTAATAAACTGTTCCTAATGATGTTAAATCTTATGTAAGTGGTTACAGGTTCTGGTCTACTGAGCAGTAGGCTATGACAATTTAAATGCACTGTTCTTGTATATGTGATAAAGCCTAAAACCATAGAATTTAAAGTGCCATTTGAGCCAGTCATGATAAGAAAAGTCATCATTGTTGAAAAAGATTAAAATAGTGGCATTTAAGACCTTTATGTGATATACAGACAGTTCAAGCCAACATCACCATGACATAATGAACTGAGCCCCCAAATCATGCCTAACCATTATTGCCTACTATAAATGCTTTATAAAACAGAGAAGTTAATATTTTCTTTTTTTTTTTAACCTGTCCTGTCCAGCATCATAGCAAGCAGAATGGCAGACTGGTTGCAGTGTTGTGCCGAACCAATTTGCTTTTCCAATGGGAGGTTTTCTGGGCAAAAAAG
>JBCNYG010000013.1:14319397-14352770 GCA_039654305.1 Porochilus rendahli | reverse complement strand
AGTTTTTTCGGGTTTCTAAACATTAGTGCCTGCTAGAAAGGTTTTAGAAAAAAGGGAAGTTAAGATTTTCTTTTTTTTTTTAACCTGTCATGTCCAGCATCATAGCAAGCAGAATGGCAGACTGGTTGCAGTGTTGTGCCGAACAAATTTGCTTTTCCAATGGGAGGTTTTATGGGCAAAAAAGCTCCTCTTGATAATCTGATTTATTTACTGTTGATTTGTGTTATGGAAGCTTATATTTGTTAGCTTAAAGCAACAGTCAAAATGGAGGCTACCAGCCAAATATCCTTACATATCTACAGTATACGTTTGTCCCAATTAATTACTGTAAACACGGCTTAAAAAGGACTGCAGAAAAAGCTTGCACTGACACAGTGCAGGTAAAAAAATTATAAAATCATCCAATAATCATAAGAGTATGAGTGTGTGATTATATTGCAATAAAATGGCTTAAAGTGTTTTGCCTTAAGTAATCTTGAATAATAATTTTCAGTAATCATGATTGCATTTACAAAAGTGCTAATGCATTAAAAAAAGTGATCGTAAGAGACCCTAAATTTGAAAAAGTGTTACAACAGCATGTGAGTGCACAAAAAAAGTATAATACTGTACATCATCAGTTTTACAGGTTTGATTTCAACTCCTACTTGCTCATTTTCTCCATTGTCAGTGGACACCCCACTGGTGCATCAACAAGGTACATATTGCTATTACAGACCATTTAGCATGGTTGAACCACAGCGGTACACACCCCCTGGTTATACCATGTTGAAATGGAAGTTATATTGTAAGAGTAGTAGTATGTTGCATTATAGGTACTGAAATGAGTTGATGGTGTCTTAGAGTAATCCTGTACACATTGGGATGCCATGTTCGGTGGCGTACACTGTTGCATTATATTTTACACTACAGGGAAACGACACAGTTTGACTGGCTCACTGTCTCTGCAATATTAAACATTATGCCCAGTGGTTACTGTTTGAATCCAAACGATGGATACTTACAGTTTGTCATGGTCACTTGCAGCAGTCTCTGAATGAGTGGGCCCAAAAGACTCTTTTACCTACACAGCGTTATTAACTTTGAACATGCAAATCTCACCTTCCAAGCCCTTTTCATAGTTAAATTATGTAAATATAAACTATAAATTATTTCAGTTTGCTTTTCTTTGTTTCTGTGTACTAAACTCTGAATGGGGCTTAAAGAAACACTGTTACGAAGCTCTTAGCCTATGTACCTGCTTGCACCTGCACTGGGAGATCACCTCTGTCAGTCATGCGATACATTTAAAGAAATGCAAAAATAAACCATAAAACTTAAATTTTATTGTGCTTTTTTTCCTTTTTGCTTATGTTCCTGTGCAGTATATGCTAAAAACAATTATGTACTTCAGGCTCCGTGGATGTTGCTGAATGGAGTAGTTCTACTCAGCTACTGAGTAGCATCAAGACATTTTGCATTTGGTGCATGCTTATTAATCATACACAACATGAATATGCAGTTTCATAGATCAAGATCAAGTAGTTTCTCATAAAATACATTTCTAGGTTCAGTGATTTTTTCTTGAAAGCCAAGCACTCCTTTAAATTATTTAGAAAGGCCACTAAAATAACATGTAAAATAAAAATAAAATAAAATAAAAATGTACTACCGAAAATATACAAGTAATGCTTAGCATAATCTTTCAAATACAGATCATTTTACTGCACTCTGTTCTTGCATGAAAGCCCAGGCCTTTACAATAAAAACATGTTAAATATTAGGGGTGCCAGGAAAAAAAAACAAGTAAAAAAAATTGATTCACGTCTAAATCGCAATTCTTATTTATTAGCATTCTGAACCAATCCAAATTTTCAAGAATCGATTTTTAAGAGCATGTTTTTTTAAGCATTGAGCTCCAGCACTTCGGATTTGATCCGAATTTGTAATAAGGAGCTTGACATGACACATGCAGTGTGCAAAATAAAAGTCAAGTATTTCGGGAACACTTCGAATTCGAGGCCACATCTTACACCATCACCTGGAGCTAAAAGAACAAGAGCAGCAACTTCACTATACTGCCAACCAATTCTGAACGAGCAAAGCGGATCAGTACATCTACAGAACCAGGTGTCTAGTAATATAATTATAGAAGAAGCTTATATAAAAATGTAGTTACTCATGAAATTGGCACCCTTTGTTTGTAATGGTTAAGAATCAAAAATCGGTTTGAATCGAGAATCAATTCTGAATTGAATCGTCACCCCAAAAATTGAAATCGAATTGAATCGTGAGTTGTTTGATTCACATCCCTATTAAATATATAAAATAGTCTGATAATGAAGCACCAATCAAACACATTTTAAACAAAAGTTATTATTTGTATTTTTAACAACTATCTTCTGGATTTAATCTAAAAGGCAGGCATATTGGGTAAGCAGTGAATTTTGAGCACTGTTAAATATTACCATGAGGTACCTTTATTCTGAACTTTATATTCTGGCATATATATGGCACGGTTTCTAAAAATGCTAAATTTCTGTGCAAATTAAAGGTATAATTAGTCATTTTGGTACTACCATTGAGCAACCTATCCTAACCCCACCCACAAATTGTGATGAACCATGATGCTCTGAACACTTAAGTGCAAAAGAGAAAGCTAATTGGATAAACAGATAACACAACAAGTACAGAGAGCTGCAGCCCTGTCCTAAGAGGCTGGGTATTAGTGGCCTTCATTATTTATTCACTCATGGATATGGAGTCTCTCACTGGGCACACAGCTGGAGAATGGGACCAGAGCAGAGCACGAGGCAAACACACATTCACACCTAGGGACAATGTGAGTACGTTCAATCCACTTATCTATTTTTGGAGAATGTAAGTAAACGACAGAAAGGAAGGAAGCATGAGACTCAGACAGAACATCACTCATTACACAAACAGTACCCTGAACTCAAAATGAACACTGGAGATGTTAGACAGCAGCACATTTTTCCCTACCATTTGCACTAAGGGCCCACAGAGAGACCTGTATTTTATTTACAAGAAGATATTTTACAGACCATTTCTAAAAAGTGAGGGAAACATTATGAATCCTACAATAAGGGTGCTTATATTACCTTTCTGACTCTACTTTTAATGATCCAAAATGTTGATTATTTTATACAAAAAAAATTAGTTTAGTGCAATTTCAGTAATAAAAAGTTAAATAATTTCCACAAACAGACCAAGAGGGTATTAAACAAAGCACAATTCTAAGTGTCATGATTACATGTCCACACAAGCCAAGATATGTGAGTGGCTGGGGGAAAAAGAAATGATGTGATGTGTCATACATGGTAGATATTCACACTAGTGGTGCCACTGCAGTGCAGTCAAGGTTAGTGTATTCCTATGTGCTGGTGTGTACAAAAACCCAGTAAATGTGATTATACTGGAGAAAAATAGCATGATTGTATATGAAGAAAGAAAAAATGAAGGAATAAAGAGAGATGATTTCATTGAGCACACTGGTTGTGTTTAAAAGTCACAGTCAGCAGCCCCATCTCTCCCCAAACCCCCCACCCCACGCCCAAACCTTGTCAGCAGCAGCCTGTCTCTATGCTGCATTTCTCCACTCTCTCTCCCACCTCCCTCCTCCTGCTCATTTGCTACTTTCCACAAGCTCAGATGCTGCTGGGATGAGCAGCTTGCAGCATTTGGGGTTTGAGCCATCAGAGGCTGGCTCACTGCTACAGCACCACCATGCCCAGGTACGGACATGGGTGAGACAGGAGAACCACCCATTAACTCATTAATGCTTAGCGCAACTGAGAAGGGGAAAAGGGAGGCGAAGAAATAAGCCTGACAGAGGGGGTAATATAAAGAGAACAGAAGACAGGGAAAGAGTCCGAATGTGGGTGAGAAAGGATTAACCTGCCATGCAGAGTAGCAGAAAAAAAGAAGACGACAGTGACAGAAATTGTGCTCTGCTGCTCTAGATAAGAGGCAAGCTCAGAGGAAGAGACGAGTGTTTGGAAGAAAGAATGAGAAATGAGAGAAAAGTGATGGAAAAGACAAGGTAAGACATTTCAATAATACCCAAAATCAGGGTTGATATGCACAAAGGACAAAGCTTTATACAGAATAAATAAGCTTGCATGGCTTAACATATTTATAGCTTATATACAGTCCATATTACACATTCTGGTTGGTCAGGAAGAAAAGAAACTTCCAGAACACCAGACTGGCTTATAGTGTAATCTGCACAGTACATTTTCACTCTCTATAGATGGCAGATAACAGAAAAAAGGAGAGATGCTGATAACCAGACTAAATACTAAACATTCACTGCAGTAGAAACAGCAGTAGAGAGTAGTTTCTGGCAGGGACTCAATCTTTAGCCAGAACCTTAGCATAAGAGAGCACTGAGGTGCTCTGTACACTTCTCTCTAAATTTGCAAAAAGGATACAGCCTACACAAACAGCCCAATAGGACCTTATAGGAATACACTTGATATTTCCCTAGATGTGCTCTGCATAAACATGAGGCTGGCTTTACTACAATATCAGAGGATCTTTAAACCTATGCTCAACTACTGAGCTGTATTCGGACACAGTTTTTCATACAATATCTGCACAGCTTCCCGATTAAACATGCCCCTGGAATTAACATATAGAGCACCCCAGTTCAAATAGGAGTCTTCGGCAAGTTGTAGGAGTTCCTATATAAATCACCAAGATTACAGATTATACATTTTCACTGCAGAGGAGCACAACTATGTCACTTGTAAAGGAGGGAGGTAAATACCATCCAACAGGGCTAAAGACAGATTTTACAGGTTACATGACTTTGCTACAAAGCAGAACACTGGACATGGGGTTGAACCAAATAACGTAGCACGTCAGCTCGTGCACATCCCTAAGACTACAAGAGGGGGATTAAACATAAGAGGACAAAAAAAAGAATAAATAGTTATTGGGCACGATTGTCAACATTAACAGTATACACCGAATCCTTTGCCATACGAATCCTAATTACAGCTTCGGTAGTAACAAACTGATTTAAGCCGAGAAGGCTAAACCAGCAGATCCATGTTCTAGCTTTGTTTCCGTACAGTGCTCTCTTCAACCATACAAAGTAGGTAAATATCCAATTTACAATACAGCATATGCAAGAAAACACAAGTCAGTATTCCTATAATTTTATCTAACTATTAAGATGTCCTATAATCGATGATCTTATTTTGTAGGAGAGCTCACTCAGTGTCTGCATCTATGCTGGCTTGCCTGCTGCTCCTGATGCTATGTGCAGTGTCTGTGCAGGCTATCTGTCCCCCGATGTGTTCCTGTGGCAGAGGACACCGAGTAGTGGACTGCTCTGCCCGGGGTCTCTTACGATTACCTAACAGTCTGCAGCACAACATTAATTTCCTCAACTTGTCCCACAACCGGCTTCAAGACTTAGATGGAGTCCTCGGCCACTTTGCCCACCTAAGAACTCTGGATATCTCCCACAACAATCTCAAGCACCTCCCAGCAAGCCTGCCACGGGCATTGTGGAATATTCATGCATCTGCAAACCGCATTCGCCACCTTGAGAAAAACGACACTGCATACCACTGGAACCTGCAAACCTTGGACCTATCAAACAACCAGTTAGAGCGTGTGGTCTTCATTAACAACACACTACCCAGTCTGCAAGCACTCAACTTAAGCCATAACAAATTCTGGACTGTGCCAACTAACATGCCCTACAATCTGGAGATAGTGGACCTCTCCCACAATTTTCTGCTACAGATTCTTCCCGGCTCACTTGACCGGCTCCCCAGGCTGTCCCGATTTTACCTGCATTCCAATCGCTTTGCTTCAGTGAGTGAGGGTGTGTTCAATCAACTGGAATCTTTGCAACTGCTTTCACTTGGGGATAACCCCTGGGCATGTGAGGATGAGGAAAACATCACACATCTACTAAACTGGGTGCAGCAGACCCCAGCAAAAGTGTTGGGGTGCCCTTGCTACATCAATCCTACATGTGGGGAAGCCCATTTTTCCACCACCAGAACCCGGCACTCTGCCTCATACACTGAACCTCCACATGGTACGGACACTCGAGGTCAACTACATATGCATGCGGTCACTTCAGAATATTTGTCCAAATCAGCAGTGCTTAACTTTCAATACAACTGGAGCAGAGAGAATTCCTCTGGATCACCTGAGCGAGGACTAACCAAGGATGTGGGACTGCTCACTTCCGCTTTGTACAGTCTTTCAACCCAGACAAGCACAACAATCCACACACAAAGCACCAAAAAGGTAGTGTCTGGCAGAGCTCGCAGCACTAGCATCCGAATCCATCCGGGCAAACTTCATACTGTCACGTTAAACCTATTGGGCACAGTAATCATCTTCAGTACCTTCTGATTTCCCATCTAGCCTGAAAATTCTTCGGAGCTAGGGTTGCTCTGGAGTAAAATCAAAGCCACACTTTTATGGATGTAAAAGGAAGGTCACAAGGAGGTTCTACACTTCTTACCTTATAGCTCCAAAGTTTGACTTTACTGACTCTATGGGAATTCTCTACAGTACACGTGGAGGTCTGGGAAAACCCTGTCGCTGCTGTGGCTAAAGTGATCACTGGCAGAATTCATGCAGCTATTGGACCATAAAACCATAAAAGATATAGCTATGTGACCACCATTAAAAATCTAAATTTTTCAACAGCTGTATATTTTTCAAAAATGATGTGGAATGTTTGCTATTTTACTTCAAAAGATGTTGGATAAGGAGCAAGTGTACCAACCAGAGAGGAAACAAACAGTAAAAACAAACAGTAAAAACAGTCAAACTGCCTAAAAGTGTCGAAAGCCGATAGCCACGTGTGATTTCTTCATTCAGTGAACGTCAGACTCGGATTACGTTTTTGCTATGTACTATTACAAAGTGAAGTTGCAAACAGATACTGATCCTGAAATTGGTTAGCCCCGAATGTCAAAAGAGAAAAAATGCATTACAGATTTCTTTATCTGCTCTATCTTTTTCTATCCATCATCAGATGTCCAAAATTGCAGCAAGTAAAGGGGCTTCTCAGCCACACATTCTGTATGCTTCAAACAGAAGTTGTTGATCACTATTTTCTATGCAGTATGTCTGTCATACATAGTTATCCTGACAAACTGATAGAAATGTATACTTAAAGCAACAGTGTAAAAAAAAAAATTCTCCTGTATAATGCTCGTCCATAGGAACAGTATAAAAACAGTATAAAAATCTGGAATGCAGTCTACTGTTATTTTCATATAGGATAACACTTTCAAGGTTATACATGACATCACCTATATGTAAAATACCTTTAAATAGTAATTATTAAATCATACAAAGATCAAGGAAGCAAGAGACACTTGGCTGAAAAGAGAAATAAAGCCATTATTTAAACAAATCAGCAAACGAACGATCTTGAACATGTTTGCTGCATGTGCTGTGCCTGAACTGGCGCTAAACAGATTCAGAAGTCTTAAAAATACCATGCCTAGGTGGGGCACTTGGTGGTCTAGTGCTGTCCTTTGATTTTCTCTTGATGCCTCTAAAAAATAATAATAAAATTTAAAAATTGTTTTTAAGTAAATAAATAATTAAAAATATATTTTTAAAAATAATAATAACCAAAAAAAAAAAAACTTCAGTAAGAGATTTCCAAACTCCCACAGAATCCTAAAGAGCACACGGACACTTAGCACTTGGTAATGGTGCTGTAAGAGCTAAGCAGCATTTGCTAACAAGGTGGCAATCTTCCCCTGACCAGAAAAAAAGTTCAGCTATTCAAGTGGGGGTTTTTTTGTTTGTTTGGTTTCTTTTTAAATTAAAACCTTAGGCAAGCTTTCATTTTTTTTATTAAAACATTATTACTTAACAGCAGCAAAATATTTTATATAGGAGCACAAATAAGTATTAACAATATAGATAACACATTCATGCTTCACAAAGGGGCTAGGGTTAGCGGTTCATTATTTATATACATATAACATGATCGGATTACTCGAATAAATGTACATATTCTCAAAATATGAACCCATTTCCTGGGTTCAAACACTACTGTGAGTATTACAAGCATGATCGGTTCAGGAAGTCTTTGAATAATGAGCAACAATTTGTACACTTAATGGAGGGTTTAAATGGCTTCAGATGGCTGTTTAAAAAAAAAGCTTGGTGTACGTGTGATAAACTGTTGTCACTGTTGCACAACACACTTAAGAACTATTAGTACAAAGCACACTTCAGCTGGTCTGTGCACATATTGGAGAAGAATTTACTGAAATCATTTGCCAATAATTTAAAAAAACTATCAAAAATTGTTACTAAAACTAGAAACAGGTGCTATTACAGTTCTAACTCGACAGCATTTATGCTAATGGGAAGAGTTTAAGACTGAAGAGTACCTAAGAATCCGGTCACCAAACAAGCTTAACTTTTTTTGTTGCATATGTTTTGTGCAACATCTATCGTCATGTCCACTAACCACAGGCAGCTCAGACTGATGTGAAGTTCAACAAGATCAGCTTCCAATCCTTCAATCAATCTATTGGGGCATCTTTTTTTAAATACGGGTGTTTCTATTAAACAGAATTAAAAATTAGATGGAAAATATTTTAATTAATTAAGCAAATTTGAAGCAATCTGAATATATTTTTAAAGCCTGAAATACACTCAGGAAGTGCAGACCTCCACCAAGCAACAACCTTTCTATCCAGGCTTTATAAATTGTGTATACAGAACTCTTGTGAATGGGATTGAAAATCATAGTATAAAATACCTAAATTGGCCCAATTCCACAATGTTTTCTACTGTTAGTATTTCAATTTATTGACTAAATTCCAGTGTGTGCCGGAGTGTCAGAAATTCTTCGTGAAACACCTCAATAACAGCGTCTTTGGCCTCCAGTCCAGAGAGGTTATTTTCACTTGAAATGGCGTCGCCATCAGGGTTAACCCAAAGTCTCACGAGAGTTTGCTTACAGCAGCAACAGCCCTCCTCCAGCGATCTCACAATGTTTAAAATCATTCAAAAAACTTCCTGGGTCCGGACCCACATCACTCCCAAAATTTAATCAGTTCCTTGTTGGCCCAAGACCCACATTTGATTAAAATTTAGTGGGAATCCATCTATTAGTTTTCGAGTTATTGTAATCACAGTCGCACATGACCAATCTCCCCCTTGGTGAAGTTATCCAATATTTCTCAAGATAAAAGATATCACCTTTCTAATATACCTCTGCATGGGACATTTAGCAGGCATTGCTAACAAAGACATAACCAAGGTCAAAAGGACACAAAAATTATGCAATTCTATTTCTTTTAAACCGTCATATGCACAGAATGAAAATCAAAGCAAATGTGCAAGACAGAGTGTTTCACAAAACCACTCGCTCTTAAATGCCTTGTTGGCGTGTAGATAGCATCTAATGGTTATTATGGAGACTTTGCAACCCCAAGATACCACTCTTTAATGCAGTTCTCTAAGAGTGGACTATGGAGAATTTTTACTTCTCTTACCATCCTTCCCATGGTGTGTGGTGGCAGGATAAACCTGGGTCCATATCCAGCCTTGTTTTTTACTGTTCCCGTTGTTTTTAACTTATTAATTATTGCTCTGACTGTGAATGTTGTCAAATTTAGGAGAGTAGCTATTTTCTTGTAGCCATTACCTGACTTAAGATCAGCACACATCCACATGACTTAAATAGAATGTTCTCTTGTCTTTTCCATGTTGAAGAGTGGAAAATAGGCCTCTGTGTTAGGTCACATGAATACCACAGAAAAACATGCCATTCAAGTCATTAATTATTAATTAAAAGTTTCTACATACTCTGATCAGCTATAAAATCTAAAGTAGAAATTACAACAACTGCTTCAATTACATTTATTTAATATAAATTATTAGGGGTGCCAATAACTGTGGCACGGGTGGGTTTTTAAAAATTATTATTTCTTAGTGAAGGATTTGTTTTTTTAAATTCACAAGTCAGGCTTTAAAGGTCAGACTTTTAATAAAAATTTGAGTGATATTAGGCTCCTACAATAAAAAATTATTTATTTTAAAGCTTTTAACGTATTTTTATCAGGGGTGGCAATAATTGTGGAGGGTGCCATATGAGACAATTTCGAGCAGTGTTTTCAGAATGAAACAAATACCCTTTAAGTGCCAGTGAATGTACCAACTCTTCCAACTCAATTTATTCCCACACTTAGTATATATTCTTAAAACATGCAAGGAAAAACACAAAAATCTAAATCTTTTAAATCACACACAAAAAAAACCTGAACGGAAAAATGCCACTGATTATAACACTTACAATTTGTTCATCTCACAGGATATTATGCGTTAAGGCTGACTGCTCAAGGAAGTGTGCAGGGACCAAAAATATAGCAGCATATGAATGTATTTAGCACTTTGTTTTCTCCCCTCTCTGGCATTTAAAATAAAGACTACACTACAGCCTGCAAAATGCCTGTAACCCAAACTGACCCAAGCACAAAAATCAGTACTGCTCTAAAACCCTGTTTATAATTCCAGCATCTTAGGGAAAATCCAACATAATTTACAATCATATAAGCACCAAGGAAAATTCTCCACTAAAATTATATGTATAGCTTCACACAAAATGTTTACACTGGCCTAGCATTTATATTTATATGCGCCAACACAATGTATGTGATCATCATGCATTTTGGTGCAATGGTACGATAGTGTTGAGTATGGCCACCTCCACATGGCCAATTAATACATAGGCTAGTACTCCCTTAAGATTCCACAAGATACAGCTGTAGATGACACGCCTTCATGGAAAATATGAGTATCTATTAGTCATAAATGGCACATGGGAAATTCTTGCTGAATAGCAGTCACATCGTTGTGTCCAATAAAAATGTTTAGTTGCAGTTGAAAATTATTTGGTCGCATTGGTCCCACAAGTACAGACCAAATTATTATATGCATGATTAACCACGACACAAGTGCTACTATTGACTGAGGGTTTATTTTGTTTGGGGGTTTTTTTTTTACAGGCCATAATTTGTCAAAAACTCTAGAGTGACTTATCATGCAACCAAGCCATTTAACTGAATGTTTCCATTCATTAGTAAAAAAAAAAATTAAGTGATTATTATAGCACAATTAGATGGACTGTTAATTGGCAAAAAGCCTTTGATTTTGTAAAAAAGGTTAACCTTTTAGACATTTTTTTAAATAAATATATTTATTTTAAGCACTAGATAAATAAATCTGGGCAAAACACAAACCCCTTGCTCAACTGTTTAAACTTTTTGTTCCTATATGTTACAAGCAATTCATGATATATTATATTATTCCACAAAATACTATAATTTCACCAAGTCAACAAGTGTTATAACTGCACACATCTTCATAAGTTTGGTTCAGTAAGTCAGGGTTTTAATAGAAGAGAGCAAGTCTGTCCACACTGTGAGTTATCCACTAAAACTACATATAAAAATAAAACTACAACTCAAACCACATCATCAAAGACATCACAAATGGTTCTGAATGGTTTTATTATAGACCAAATTCTAGTATAACGAGCCTACAAATCTTACCTTCGAGCAATGTAATAGAAGACAGGGTTGCCATTCTTAGACGTTCCTGCCTGGTAAAAGATATTTAGCGTCTTCAGAGCTTTAAATTCTTCTTTTTCGTGGACCTGGTGCCTGTGAATATAAAATATTTATGACTACTTTCACTGGGCCATTGGATTTAATAAGCAGGTCTCTATCCAACAAACTAAATTTCAAACTATATTAAATAAAAAAAGAGACACAAAGGTAGTTAACGAAACACCTTAAATTTATCCCATTATCCCAAGTACTATAAACACTACAAACAGAAATAAAGCACTTCATACTAATCTCTGTGGTACAATATTTAAAGGGTAGAGAATCAGAAGTGTGACAAAAAGTGAGATTAGTGTTAATACAATAGCAACAGATTAATGCTTAAGGAAAGTACTAAATGCACAAACACACTGAATATGACTTTGCATTAAGGATTTTTTAAATCAATGTGCAGCTTAAAACCAAGTTAATTTTCATTTGCATGCAAAAGCCTATGTGGAATGAATAGGTAGAAAAGCTTTCATATCTAGAGTTGGTGCCTGACCTTCAGAATTAAACCTTTATATATGCAGTCTTCAAGTCCTTAGTATGCTTTGGCTGCTTTCATAGCATACCGAGAAAGTCACAGCACCTTTTGAGCTCATGTCGGGGGGACAAAGGTGTCTCACATGACACTCAACCTCAAACTATATCAACGTTCCCATTGTACCAGCCAAGTGCAAAGGTTATGTATTTGTGTTGCTTGGTGATGCTTAAAAAAACGAAAAACGTTACTTCTCTGCAACATTTTGTAAATGGTCTACAGTGGGGGAAAATAATGGCCAGGGTGCTTTTTTTTTACTGTTTATTCTACCCACCTGATTGTTGCTTCTCCTAAAAGCCTATGTGAAATGTCTAAACTTTTAGAACGGTAAAATAGAAATGGCTGCAGAACTAGAATGGATTTACCTGGTCATGAACTCCTCAAACTTGGAACTGGTGAGGTTGAGACTGGACCAGTGAGTGTCTGCTACAGGTTTGTGCTCAGGGGGGCCGAGATACGCCAGGAGTGTTGCCATCTTATCAAAGGGTCGTCTACCAACAGCTTTGTGGTCCCTACCAAATGCAAATCAACACTTCTATCCTTATAACGGCTAATATTAAAAATAACCATTCAAAAACTTCAACTTCAGCACTGAACACGCAATATTAAATAGTTTGAACGCCAATGTTGGAAAAACATTTTTCATATTAATTAATACAACAGAATATTAGTACAAAATACTAATGTCTGACTACACTTCTCTCTTAATTAGGGCAAATCTGTAGCTACAGCTTTTTCGTCAGAAAGCAGAAATGCAAGCAGGCTGCAGTGTTTAAAGGGCACAGTCCCTTAAGGAAAGCGGAACAGAGATGATACAAAAGAACTGGATGAAAGTTTAAGGCCAAGAGACTTGAGGAAAATCAAAGAACTTTGAATGCAGTCTGTCGGAGTACATGAGACATGTTTTATTTTGTTGTAGAATCGACTCAGCTACATGTGACACCTGAAAAATGCTATTCTTTTCTCAGCTATCCTTAAAAACATGCCCCATGCCTGACCATTTTTTCCCCTCATCCAGTGTGTTAACCTACCTGTTGCTGGATAAATACTGCCCAATCCGTTCCTGGTTGTTCCAGAGCAGACGGTGCAGGGCAAGCACATTACCATCACTGATGAAGGACAGGCTATGATTTACTGAATCACTAGGAGGAGAGTCAGATGCTATGTCCAGGAAGAATCTGCAGAGGTTCAGAATAAGCAGTTACAGCTCATGAACAGAACACCGGAAATCAATTAATGTTCTTAAATCCAATGCCGATTACTTAAAGTGCAAGATGCTGATGGTGACATCTAAGACCGGTTCTTGTGTTCCTTTGGCATCTAATTAAATTACGGATTGATCGCTATGTTTTATTTTCTGTACTGGTACAGTTTATTAGTAATAGAGGACAATGATAACAGATATCTGTCACCAATATTAATTTCCCAGAATTGTTCTGCTTGTAGTTTGAAAGCTTACAAGAATCACATTTTTACCCATCAGGCCTTTTTTTTTATTCTTGTCTTGGTTGGCAGATATCTATTTAAATCCAACAGGAGGTAAAAAATAATTTTAAGAACAGGCATTTAATTTTTAATTTAACAACACAACAGAACAAGAACACAAGAAAGGGTAAGATAAAAATGTTTTTATTTTGCTCTTTTGAGGATTCTTAAAAGAAGCCCAAACTAGTGCTTTGAATTAAACATTTGACCATTTGAATACAATAGTCTGTCCTGAGTAGATGGCAATGTAATATTCTGTCGAAACTACTTCTTTAAATAGACCAGTGACACATACTGATACAATGTTCTCCATCCCCTTTAAAAAAAGAGGTTGCCCTAAAAATACTTTCCTAGACCTCCCCTTTCACCTTGCCTCTGCGAGTGTTATTAAAAGTTATTGGACCACCAGGTAGCTTTTGATGTTGCTGCCTTGAGCTCAGGGTGGAGAATGTCGACATGTAGAATCAAATCTGATCTCTACTTTAAGAAAATGAAAACAATAAAGCAAATACATGTATTTACCAGGCCTGACACACACGCCGATAGCATCACTTCTGTCTCACAAGCGCCTACGTAGACTGCTGTATGTGAAACAGCAACATTCAACCGGCAAGTACGCATGCACAGATGTACATGATGTAGTTACAATAGTTGCTATGAAAGGGTGGCGAAAGGACCAAATTGATACAAACAACGTTCTGGTTTCAAAATTCATTCATCGCACACTCTGCAAATTAACGCCGGCAAGAATAAAAAAAAAAGATGTTTTGCAATCTTATTTATTTTTGTCACGAATATTAACATTGCCAGATCCACGAAACAAGGAATAAAAACAAAAGGCCTAACTGAACATATTTTAAAACACTGCCAACAAGTTCACTTAGAAAGTGAAAATATCTTGAAACTAAGCAAAATGCGCTCTTTCCTATTACATGATTACAATTTTTTTATATTTCTTAAAATCTATTTAACATTTTATAATTTTTATATTTTAATTATTATATTTCTAATGATATTGATTTCCTTTCTGGAAAAGAATTCTAAAATAAATCATGTCAAAAAATAGCCTTCAAGATCTTAGATTTGGCGACCCCCCCTAATGTTTTTGAAAAAGTATACTGACAACTGTTGCCATCTCAAGGTGTGCAAGCGACAGATGGCATTTTGACTTTAGCCAACTTCTTCACCTTCTACATTCTTTCGCCTGATACAGCTACAGCATCCAGTCACCGCATCCAATCTTGGCCACTCCAAACAATGCTTCTGATTCCACTAGACACCATGGCTCATTTCATATCTACTCAAATACGTTCCAATTCTATTTTTTCCTTTCTGTGGAGCTCAATGCAAGCAGTGATCCATTCATGCATTTCTTACAAACACCAGCATCAACGTGACTTTCAAAACATGCAGTATTAACTCAAAAGTGGCCCAATACAATTTATGCCACATCATTTTGAAATGACTGCAGCAAAAACATTGCAATGATAATTTATTATTTAAAATAAAATAAATATAAATTATATAAATTATTATTATTTAGACTTTATAGATTTTAACAATAAATAATTGGTATATGAACAGGGACTGTTAAGTGACTTAATTGTTAAGACACAAGACAATATTTCCCTATACATACCTCCTTGCTGCCTCAAAGTTGTTTTTCACAAAATCATTAAATGGCCTCATATGCTCTTCCTTGGTAAAAAGAACATGATTGGCAATACTCTGGAGAATCTGTGAGAAATAACAGTCTTAAATGAGTAATCTGGACTGGCACGGTAAATGTGCAATATACACTGGCAAAATCCTCTACCTTAGACATGAGTTTAAGGCCCCGCTCAATCCGAGGAGGAGGCTTCTTATCCAAGATGCCCGCCTCGTAAGGAGAGACTATGGCGGGGTTGATGAAGCGCAGGAACATGGCACTGCCAACAGCACCGATGCTGTTTTGGGGAAAACGCTGGCTCACAACCTGCATCGACGTACAGTGAATGGATGATGAGGAAGGAAGAAAAAAAAGAAGGGGAAAATTTGAGGTAAGAACAATACCATAAGAGAGGAGAGAAATACAGGACCAGAGAAATGTTTACAAAACACCTCAACATCTGCCAAAGGTAAACCAATTTTTACCCCAACCCCAAGAAACTTAATATGTAATAAGCCCTAGGATTGGAAGACCAAAACAATGAAGAAAGACAAAGTTTGATGGCCAAACAGACATGACAGCATAGAGATGGTAGACAGGGTTTTGTTGTAGATGAGGAAAATAAAAGCTGTCAATAAAGATTATGAATGAATCAAAACCCAAGTTAAACACTGACCAGTGAATCTGAGGTAAAATTCAAACTATAATGTCCCTGAATTTTACACGCAGACTTAGCCAATTGCATCGTTTCAAACTGCTACTCATGCTGCATTATGGGCCAGTGTAACAGTCAGTGGAATCTGCCCTCTTCTGCATGTATAAGTTCTGATTGGCCAATATTATAGTGATTACCATATGATAAAGTTTGTTTACTCCCTTGGATCACAGGTATGAATAGCTGTGGAGCTGCTTTATGCAGAAAAATCACTGAACAGTTAATTTTAAGATACAAGCATGAAATAACACAAGTGTTATTTGGAATAATCGTTTTAAGGAAATTACCTTGGCCATGTTGAATTGCCAATCTTTTTTTATTATTTGAGTTCTCTAGAGTTTTGTTTGAAGAGTTATCTTCCTATGTGGAATAATATGTAGTATTTTCATGTTATACATTTTAGAAATTAAAGAAGAAATAAAAAAAACGTAATCTAGCAACTAATATGTCAAATCTCCAATTTTCTAAAACTGAATGGAGTGAACTTAATAGTTTGGTGTTAATATAATAAAAGAAAAAATATTTACATTCCTTGTCGTATTCACATTAAAAACTAAACAGTTTTGGATTGGCTGAAAAGTTGCCATTTTTGAAAATCTAAATTTTTGATGGCCAATGTTATTATTATTTTCTTGATAGAGTAGTGACATGTGAATGTCTGTACCAAATTTCATGCTTGTAACACCATTTGAACAGCCATATTTTTGCAACAAGACAATGCAGTGTCAGTATTAAAATTCTCAAGCTCAACTTTCTATACATTAACAGTAAATCAGTGTAATAAAATACTTAGGCCTACAAAATTAACAAATAAACATCCACAGATCGTCACAGAAAATATTCATCTTATTTCACATCTGCTATTAACATGTGTACTGGGTGATTACGACAGCTTTAAGTAAGACCAAATACACTTGGCATTCATTTTTGTCTCCACATGTGTCTTGTGTGACTACATGTGATCATATTTCACTTCCCCACTTCACATTCACATAAACACCAACATTATTTCCATCAATTATCAAAAAACTTTGTTTTTCAGCAGCAGGAGGAAGTAATGGAGTTCTTATGCTGTTTGGCTGCTATCACAGGTCCAGCAAGTCAACATACCACTGACCAAAATGTGAGTACATGAGTGAGTTTTACAATTTTTCAGTTCTATCCAGGACGAGAACCATTTTGAATCCAACATTTCTTAAAGCAGAAACACACTGATGGCAATACAATGGCCTACTCTTTATGAAAGACAGCAGTGGTTCTTTTACATGCCTTTCACCACATACAGTGAGAGACATGTCTGGCCTTTGATAACCCAATTAGCTGCACTGGGGGGACAGCAGTGACAGCTCGGTAATATTGGGGCCTGAACTCCTGACCTTCCGATCAGTAAGCGAGCACCTTAACAACCAAGCCACCACTGCCCCCACTGGCCAAAATGTCGATTGGGAAATATGCCAAATAAATATACTAAGGGTAAATTGAGGACTAATTATTATATTATTAATTATAATAAGAGTCTAACACTGTATGGCCTATTAGATATAGATATAAATACAAACTTGCACCATGTAAAAATTTTGGGTGTTCTTAGATGTTACAGTGAGAGGGTCACTCAATGTCTGGTCATGTAAGTAAGCATTGCGAGAAAGGAAAAGCCAATAACACGATGCAGACACTCCACATATTAGCTTTGTAACTGTGAAATATTAAAGCAGTTAAAAAAAGCAAACGAATCATGGTGCAAGTACTGCAGCTGAGACCAAACAAGCTTACAGAAAAACAGCTAGTAACCAAATTAAAGATGCAAGGACCAAAAAATAAATAAACAGACACATTTAATGTGGCAAATAACTTTATATATTAAAACTATTTTTTATTGCAGCCTTTTCCGTCTGCAAAGTTTGAGCTTTTGAATGGAATTGAAAGTGTTCGTTTATACTAACTAAATTTATAAAAATTTACAAAATATATTTCTCATATAAAATAGTATTTAAAAACACAGGTCATGACTAGGAGTTGCTTTTATCTGGCCAAATTGCATTCGCATGCGCACTGCTATAAAAATCTAGAGATACAATATGCAAGTCTGACCATTTCAGAATGTATACAAGCCAAATCAGATCTCAGTGCGTCTTCAGAACTCATTTGACGACTTCACACCTGTATTCGGTGCTATCCATTTCACCCAGAATGCATGTTACTACAAGGTGTGAAGAAGACTTACTTATTTTACAAGTTTGTAGAAGCCTAAAGCCTCTTAAATTAAAAACACAGCATACACTTTACATGTACACATGACAAATGTGTATGCAACAGAATTCCTACTTTAATGTCTATGCCTTCTGGATTAATAGCAAAGTGTTTTAAATATGCAGGTGAAATAACATATTGCACATTGAAAAAATATATTTAGATTCCTTTAAAGTTGTGGCGGAGAATTAAACAAGCATGGAAATCAATGACTGACAAAAAATTCAAGCATGAGAAAGTGAAACGTTCATGCAACTGTATTTGTTTTCTCCCCATGTGATCAGATGTATATACACAAGATCTTAGAAACATTTAATAAATATAAAGTACTAATATATATTTTACCCTAAATTTTATTGAACACACCCTTACACCTGCACATTCATGTACACCTAACCAGCCAATAATATTGCAGAAGCATAAAAAACAAATAGTCATTTGAAAAAATTTGAACACCCTAACAAAGCCTGTGTATTTTTTAACAATTTTGGATTTATGAATATTTAATCTCAATTTTAACAATTCTTTAAGTAATATAGCTGAACAATTAAAACTGAATTAAAGACTTTTCAAGATCTTCTATAAAATAAAAATTCGACAAGAATTCCATATTTTACCTGAGGAAAATGTTAGGAGACCCTACCCAGTAATAGCTGGTGTTACCCCCTTTGACTGAAATAACGGCGGTGAGACGCTTCTTGTATCCATCTAACAGTCTCTGATATACGTCTGAAGAAAGTTTGTCTGGGCTTGATATTTTTCTTAAGAGAGCAAAGGTTTCCTCATTGCACACCTCCTATGCAAGTTAAACTTGTGCAGTCTCTTTCTGATTGTAGAGGCACTTTCACATCAATAGTAGCCAGAGCCTACTGTAGATCCTGTGATCTACAGCAGACCTCTTTTAGTGCCTTGTGATCTTGCTAGGACCAGACCTGGGCATGTTGGCAGTCGTTTTGAAAGCTCTCCACTTGTTGACTCTTTCCCAGACAGTGGAATGGCTGATTTCAAAACATTTTGAAATCTTTTACAACAATTTTCTTTCTGAAGGCCTCAGACAGTTATTTTGCTCTCACCATGGTGCTTACTCTCACTTCAACAGTCAGGAACACACCAAACTAAGTGTCTCATGTTTAAATAAGAAAACCTCATTCAAAATGCTTAGTAATGATCTAATCATGTGCACCTGATGTGATACACCTCTGTGTGAGTTGAGCCATTTTAAGTCCTGATAGATGTGGGGGTGTCCTAACTTTTTCCTCTTTTATTATATGCAATTTGTAGGATTATTTAATTTGTTAATTATCTATTTTCTTTAGTTTTAATTGTTAGCTATATAATACTTCAGTATTGTTCAAATTTAAATTAAATGTCTATATATCAAAAATATTTACAAAAACACAGACTTTCATAGGGTGTCCTAATTTTCTCATGACTACCTAATTAGCATGATCGACTGAGTGATCAATGGGGACACAGGACAAACAATTGAATGGAAGTTCACATCAAGCACCACAATGAAAAATAGCTCACAAAACAAATGTGGCCTGTGAGTAAAGGGTTAACAGACCTACTCCCTGTAGATTACAAAAGAATGACCAGACTGGTCAGAGCTGAAAGGAAATTTATTTTAACTCTAATAAGAACTCTGTACAACCAAAGAGAGCAGAAATGTGTCTCAGAATGCATCAAACAGCAAACCTTGATGCAGATTTGCTACAACTGTGGGCGCTGCTGTGTCGTGCATAAGTAAGTAAATAAATAATCAGGTCCCACTTTGGGTTTGGGTGAATCTGTATCCATGTGTAACTTAGTTTCCTATTTTGTCTAAAACGACTGGAATTCAATGTTGTCTTCTACTGATGCAACCCACCCACCACAAGGTTCAGTGTTTTCTGTATGTTTTCTGTTCAGTACGGTTGTAAAGAGTGTTTATATGAGTTACTATATCCGTCCTGGCAGCTCGGCCCAAGATCTATCAACAAGGTTTTTCAACCCACTGAATTGTCTCAGTTTTTGCACAAGGCACACTACAGATTGTACTCATGTCTTATGTGACCTTCTCCTTGAAGCTCTTGACTTGTATATGCATGCTTTCATGCATTTTTGCTGCTACCTTATTGGTAGATTAGATAACAGCATGAATGTGCATTGGCACCTAATAAAGTGGACAGACACACCATATTAACTACACCAAATATGCATCATGCAGCTGTGTATTACTAGTGAAATTGCTGGTCCAAACCCAGTTTCCCCAACACAGATGCACATGCTTTATTTTAATTGCACACCAAGTATAAGGTCAATAACCTGCTTCTTTGAAAAGGTGCCCGATTTTAATAGGCAAAAGTAAAACTAGGAAGTTTAAAGCCAGATTCAGATCCAAGGTCACAGTCTCAGAATGGTATACAGATTTTTAATATTTTAAACAGTTTGCATTTACTCAGGTAGATGTCTGTTCTCTCTTTAATGAGCTGCTCTTCAACAGCAAGGAGATTATACTGAGTAAAATAACATGTCATAACAGAATTACACCAATCTGTGTAAATCCTTATTTTTTCTCCTGGTGTGCAAGGATCTCCATGGCAGAGGTAACGGCTCCTATGTTATGGAGAAAATCCAGTGAATGCTTAACCTCATCTATATACAGACAAACAAAAAAGCTTGTCCAATCCCAGCAGCCCACCACACAGCCAGCCCTCTCACTGTCCCAAACCAGACCTGAAGGGTTCAGGATGCTGGTAACCCAAACATCTATGCTGTTTCAACCATGACTTTGGAGTTAGTAAGAGGTTAGTAGGGCCATGTTGCTTATGAACATGTTTTGAGGAAAAAAGCCAAAAAAGGAACAAAACAAACTGCTGATTTCCAGAATGGAAAAAAAAATTGTGGCTAGAAAAAAATAAAGTTCTGGGAGACTTACGGATTTTTTGTTTTCCTTTTTTTCTTTAACAGTGGCTTTATTCAGTAGGGAGTGGCAAGTAGCCTACAGGGCAGAGATGGGTACAGAAGTCACAGCAGCGGCTAAACAATATTGAGCACAGCGCACATAGCCATAATGCAAACACATACAGGAGAGACTTCCACATGAGCTTTATGCTTCGGAAATCTTAACAAAGAAGTGAGTTGTAAGGACGCTAAGTTTTAATGTAAGGTTTAATTTAAAGTTTGATTGACTACTTACCATCTACTCAGGCCTAGTTCTAGTGTTGTAAAAATGATTTACTACAGTACAACTGTACTAAAAATAAAGCCAGGGATTTAAAACACACACAAGTTGCATCATCTTTAAATACTAAATTAGAAAACAGAAAAGGTGCGAAAGTAAGCTTTTCCTGAGAATGCAAGCTTTTTAAATATGGATTTGCTGGTGAATGCAAAGCATAGAGAGGCAGAGGGGTGGATGAGAAGAGTATGCACAGTGTAAACAGAAACGAAACAGGCAGTAGGTGTTGGGGCTTTAGCCAGTCCTTCCTGCTCACAAACATTTGCTTTCAGCGTTTTCACACACTGCACACTGTATGTAGAACTACAGCTAGCCGCCAGGTTCCCCTGCAGTCACAAACCAAACCAAACACATAAATATGTCTCTAAATATAAGCAGCCTGAGGAAGAATGGTTACAGCTTTTAGCTGAAGAGGTACCTACTAAATGTACCTTTTTAAAGTGCTGGTCACTACCCACAAAGAAATTTAGCATGTAAACTAATGAAGTGCTTTAACAGACCAGATATGCTGATTAGTGCTTGTGCCAAATATCTATTTTAGGTGTAGAACACTCTTCTCACCATGGTACTATGAAAAAATTTACACTGATATGCTTAACCATAATCTGTTCATTATTATATTATGTGATACACCATGCCTTTACACCTTTCACTGAAGGACATCAGGTCCTATATACTAATCTGAAATTGTATGCAAGCTTTCAGCATTGACTGTACATGTTTATATTTATATAAATTCATCATATATACATGATTTTCATGGAAACATTAATGAATGGGTATTTTTCTAACACCAACTTAATGAACACAGCAATAAATCAAAACCACTTGGTGTGTATGCACAAACACTCAACAAGTCATCTATCAGATGGGGCAACTCATGTTTGACCAACAAATGCCAAATTAGTATCTACAAAATGTGATGCTAGCACAAGATATACAAGACAATAAACAATGCTGCATATGTGCAAAATGGATGCGGAAGTCTGAGTAAGTGCTTCAGTTAGTGTAGTTTCTTTAATGCATGCTCTCCATTTTGAGAGCAGCCAGAAGCAGGGTGATGGGGCAGAGTGTGAAGTAGCTAAGCATGAAGGTAGCATGGGTGAAGACGGAACAGAGCATACCTGGTACAAACAGTGGCATACGCTTCGCAGCTGAGGAGGAAACTCGCTGTAGGAGTTAATGATGGCCAGAAAGAAACGGTCCGTGATTTGCAGCAGGTTCCGCTGGTTCTCCTCAAGGTTTTCAGTAGGTTCCAGTCTACAAAAATTATAGGACATGATTTTAAAACAAATGCACAACCATAAAATGCATGAACTATGTGGGAATTGATACTGAATACTGAGAAGCAACACTACAATGTTTATTAAATAACAGCATTGTAACTGTGTAAAAACTAGCATAGATCTACCTGGTGGGGTCAACCTCAAAACTGATGTGCTGCCACTCAGGAGATGTGATTACACCTCGCATCAGAGGCTCAAGCAACTTCTGAAGATAAGCAGCTCCATACACCTGCATAAATAATGCCAATTAAGTGCTCTGGTTAGGCATATCCTTGAGTATTTGAGGCATTGAGTAGGTGAAATATGTACTAATACTGAAATTTTACACAGAGGTATTCGTGTCAGAATCCTCTACAGATTCAAGGTCAATGTGAAGAACTGCACATGTACAAGTAAAAGCATGTCTGTTATTCACTGTTAGAACTAGGTTTAACCATGTGTCACCTTGAAATGCATGTCTTGGGGGCTGTAATATGAAAACACACATATATACACACACATATATATACATATATACATATCTGTTTCGTGGATGCCCACAAATCCCCCCACGAAACAGGCTTGTAGGGGGAAAATTGTAGTATTTTTTCCCCTCATATCATATATATATATGCCCTGGACACTACGCTGACACACTCAGCAAACCTTCTTGCCACGGCTCGCATTGATGTCCCATCCTGGATGAGCGGCACCACCTGAGCCACTTGTGTGGGTCATAGACTCCGTCTCATGCTACCAGTAGAGTGAAAGCACCGCCAGCATACAAAAGTGACCAAAACATCATCCAGAAAGCATAGCAACTGAGAGGTGGTCTGTGGTCACCACCGGTAGAACCACTCCATTATTGGGGTTTCTTGCTAATTTCCAGAAGTGTGATTGAGTTACATTGTGTTGTTTAAGTGTTATCTTGATTTTTTTTTGAGCACACACACACACACACACACACACACACACACACACACACACACACAAACCCCATGCATCGTCTCTCCCTTTCTGCTACTATGAGTACACTTTATAATAAAAATGTTTTCGCTTGGTAGATGCTGTTAAATAATAACTTCCCAACTGAATTTAAAAGCCTTGTTCAATAACCCAGCAGACCAGTTATGCAGGAAGGGGACTTAGGACAGAAGCTGATGTCCATCAACAAAGCCCTCCTTATAGGATAGGAATGCTGTGTGTACAGTGGAGTCTGGGGGCTTTTTCCAGATCGATAATGAGCCAACAGTTGAACCACGACTCTGTGCTCAAGTCCAGCCTCATTGGCATTCTAAAAAGTCTGCAGCAGCCTCTGTGAGTTAGCATGTTTGCCACAAGCAGGTTCAAAATAAGATACAAAGAATGCACACTGCTGTTCACAACAGAATTTACTATGCTACAGAGCAAAGACTAATTATATTTCACATGAAAACAAGACCCAAACACGCAGACATTTTTTAAAATAAAATAAAAATACATAAATAAAAAAATAAAAGACTTTGTCTAATAAAATGTGCAGCGTAGTTTAGAACTGCCTTCATTTAGTCTGAAATATTTTCACAAAAATAAAAAGACATTTAAATTGCTTTCTTGCAACCATTTACTCCTTGTATTAATCCTCAGTGTACTCAGCTACTGTGAGATGCTTAAAATGCCATTTCAAAAGTTCCTTAAATTGTTTCTTGCTCTTATTGTACACGGTTAGGGAACTGGATTATGAACAAGAGACTGAGGGTTCTGTGGGTTCTATGGGTCCTCCGAACCTAGAATAAGGCAAAGATCTATAGATCATAAGTCTGAATTCCTGGACCAGAATTCCAATGGTTTCCAATGGAAAAATAACAGTGATTGTTAAGGGAATGACAAAAAAAACTATCAAGCACTTATTACAGTGCTTGTTATACAAATGTGTTTGGTGGGTCAATTTATTAGCATTTATTTACCTTGAAGCAGAAGGTCATGATTTTGCTCGCCAGACTGTTGCCCCTGAAGAGAGTCTGCATGGAGTCAGCCAGCTCCACCTCCTTAGAGAACATGTTCCAGAGCAGCTGGTAAAGTAAATGCCTGGAGTCGAACAGCGTTACCAACACCCTGGCCAGTTCATCCTGTAGATGACAAGCTCTCAATATCGATTTCCAACTTGGTATCCAGTGAGCGTCGTAAGTGTATACTGGTTACATACCCACTGAGAGCAGGGCACCACGTTGGCCAATGCCATTGCAATGGGAAGCTCCCCCTGATCACCCATCATGGTGACAAGCTCCACCAGCCTCTCAAAGCGGTCAGCCAGAACAGTTTCAGCCAGAGTGTCAAACTCTGTGCCTTGCTGCAGGATCTTAGTCAGCACCTCCATGAATGTAGCCCTGGTCTGTAGGTCTTTATGGTAGCCCAGGCCTACAGAGAGAGAGTAATTAATCACTAAGAGACCACTGCCCATTTTAAAGTGCCTGAAGAGAAACATCATTACCATGTAGGAAAAGTTTAAATAAGAAAATAAGCAAAACAGTGTCAACACAGCATTATTTAGATGTACCTAACCTCCCCACAGTGTCAGACACAGTAAACTATCTTTTCACGACATAAGACATATTAGACAAGAGAATGCACCACCACACCCTGATTAATGCTATAATTTAAAATCTCATGACATCATTACATCTGGTGGCTTGTTTACACCAACTGAGTTTAATCAGGACAGAATATAATTGAGAGAATATTGCAGTTAACACCTCATAACAAAGGTGGTCCTTTCCTAACCAATATAAATATACAGAACAGATTTAACCTCTAATTGCAGATATTTCCTTTTTACATCACTCTGCTCATTATGTGAAGTTTTATTCACTCAACAGTGGTAAAGACCATAAATAAAGTGTGAATTGATATGACTGAGCCAAATTTTAAGTTTAGGAATTTACAAAATAGAATGAAGCCAAATAACAATCCACTACTAGACTTTTTCCTGCTTAAAACATTAGCAAAGGTTAGATAACCAGCCCTGCAAGCAGTACAGTTTGAATGTGTGTCTCCCAAAAGAGTATGCGCATATATCGATCTATGTATGTATGTATATATAGACACACATAACCACACACACACACACACACACACACATACACTTTAACTTGTTGCAGTTTAGTCACACAGCATGATTTATTTGTGTAAGCTAAACCAAAAAAATCCTAAACCAAAAATCGATTTGGGATTCCTGACATCACCCGGCTGAAGCCTGACAATTTTTTTTAATGTAAGAAAGCACACTATCCTACAACACTGACCAATAGAGTGCATGAGGCCACTGTCCACGTTGGCATTGAGCAGGTTGGACATTGCAAGTACTGTGCAATGGCGTAGTGAGGCGAGACGTCGGGACATGCCACGCTTTCTTTCGCCCACCTGCTGCCCATCTTCCTCCACCTCACTGCAGTCATTTAGCAGGTTCATGAACAGAGTGAAGTACCTGAAAAAGAGTTAGGACGTAAGGATTATGGATAAAAAGATAATAACCTCTATAGAATAAATGCGTGTTGCAAGTTGAAACTATGGTCCCACTTTAGAAAAAGCTGGGATTTGGCCTCCATCAGCTCCACTCCATCACCTTCCTCAGGTTGTAACGGTAAACCAGCCAGCAGAGACACCACCGCCTCCATACTGGCCTGGTCAAGGTCCCTATTAAGGAAAAGAATTCAAAGAGTTTGCATGTAATAACTAAGTCAATGGACAAATTATATTAAAAAAAAAAAAAAAAAGACTTAAAATGAATAAACTGTACCGTGTGAGATATTTCACATCATCGTCTGCTGCTTGATTGGAGGTGCCCATAACCCAGTCAGTCAGGTACTCCACCATCTTATTCCTGAGATTGAAAAATGTTTTACAATTTATATTCACATGATGAAACATCACTGACCCCATACTTACACAAAACACATTGATTCCTTATCGTTATCAATATCATTAACAAACCATTCATTAACAAACTAGCATGAATGCTGAACAAATACTAACGAATTTTAACAAATGTATAACAAGCGGTGGATGCACTCTCCATATGATCCACAAATATAAACCAATCACATCACATTAGTATGCAGGTATAAAACATTTGCGCACTGACTAAACAATTGTGTGAGTACTGAAGATCACAAAAAATTCTCATTGTAGCAGATGCCCCAGAAAAGGCAGCCATCCTCTAGGCAAACATGCAAGGCTCCATCTCCACCACACACACCTTCACCTAAAGAAGCAGCTGCATCTATAGAAGACAAGATCCAGGTCTCACAGTTTCAAGTACCGGCAAGGAAGCCCAAGAAGTCCATGAAGATGATGAGCAAGAAGTCCACTAAGAATTTATCTCGCTTGGGGTGGACGAATGATGCCGTAACCGTAACTAGATGCAATTTTATTTTTATTTTTTTACAGCATTTGGCAGACGCTCTTATCCAGAGCGACTTACGCTCTTATCCAACGCTCTTATCCAGAGCGACAGACGATTTAAGACGAACAAGTCATTCTCATAGTGCATACAGAATATATATATATTAATTAGTCGATTTTCCGTAAGACAGTGCTCGATACAGTAAAGTAGAGCTAAATATGTGGTATAAGGAAAAAAAGAAGACTACAGTTTGCTTCCTACAGACCTGTTTCGTGGTTGCCCACTCATCAGGGGATATACATATACACACACACACACACAGACAGACAGACAGACAGACACACACACACACACACACACACACACAGACAGCTAGTTTTGAGTTTTATCCGGTTGTGCAATACAGAATGTATTTGTGGTCTGTGTGTATAACACTGGTGATACATAAACACAAATTTCTCACTGTGAAAGAGTAGTACACAGCATTTTATTACAGGATGCTGCGAATAGGACTTGATTAACGCTGCTCTAGAGTTCCCAGTAATATATTCCACTTCATATTGCTGTCATGTTGTAGCACTGTTTTATTCATGAGTAAAAGCTGCTTGTTAGAGAACCGAATGACTAAATTACTGCTAATTATCTCAGTATTCATCCGTATGCTCAAAGTTATAGTGGTGGGATTCCCGAACGAGGAGAGACACTGCAAACCACAGTATTTTTCACACTGTTTCACACAGATCATTGTGTAGTTCAGTGTATCGTTGTGATGAACTGAAGATGGCTGCTGCTCGGGGTTTGTGTATCCGCCACAGAGATGGAGCCATATCTCAACATTGCTGCTACAATTATCTCACATTTAGGGTTGTGTTTATAGTGTTTTCCTTAGAGAGAGAGAGAATGATATTAGTTCAAACTGTAATGTTTATTTTTTTTTGTTTGATTGAAATCTGACAATATAGTTCAATGTTCAGACGCATGCTGGCATGATAATATTTAAATGTTAAGTTTGTACGCTTTTGTAAATTAACTTAAATTGTCAGGTTATCCTGAAACTTTGCTGCGGCTTTCTACATAACAATTATTCATCCCAGGCTCGGTGGACTTCACAGAATAGTCCCTGAGATGAAAACCATCATGAGCAGAAGGTTATTGTTTAATAAGTAGGATTTAATGAGTAGGTTTGTGTTCACAAACTTAATAAGAGTTCTATCTTATTGAGCAAGGTGGTGTGGTCTGTCTTTCATAAACATTCTTTAGATATATTCATTTTCTGGACCGCTTATTCCTAATTAGGGTCGTGGGGAGGCTGGTGCCCATCTCTCACGGCAACTGATCAGCATGGCTGCAGGTAGGGGTATGCGGTATGGTAAAAATCTTCTATCCGGTCTGGGCAGCGGTGGTTAACTCGATGGGCTACTGAGCTGAAGGTCAGCGGTTCAGTCCCCACTACCAACACTGGTGGGCCCTTGAGCAATGCCCTTAACCCTCAATTGCCCAGTTGTGTAAAGAAATTCAAGGAAAAGATAGTAATGTAAATAACCGTAATGGGCTTTTAGCATGTTAAGTCCAGGCAAATGAAAATACCAGACTAGTCTGGCTTCAGTCAGTCAGGGCAATTCAAAAAATTACAATATCACCCAAATGGGTGTGTCTGTGTTTGTATGTATAGTATATGTGTTTTTATGCATGTATGGGATTTAAGGCTGTTTGGTGCAACTTGTCCACATAACTGTAGTTGTTTAATTATGTACATGAAGCTCCTTTTAAATTCTGACCAGGCATTTTCCATATAAATGTGGCATCTCAACATCGGTGAAGAGTTTGAGACTGGGTATTACATCAAATATGTATAACCGTACTTCTCTGAACCCAGGCTATTCAACGGTATGAATCAGGACCATGTTCTTACATATGTGTATCGTTCCATAGTCACAATTTCTTGTTTGGATTTTACTTATTCATGTAAATGTTTCTCAAAACTTGCACTAGCACATTTTTTGCTCCATGCACACAAACACTCACTTGTGCAACCAACTTTTAAACTTTGAGTACAGGATACCTCTCTGCCTCTTTCTGCTTTCTGCAAACCCTGGTATGGAACACAGTAGTGCTTGCTCTCCTGTGTATTGCAACTGTGGAACAGTGAAGATTTACAGATGAAGACGATTATTATCGGTATAAATGGTATAGCAAATTCTCTACCTGTGTAAAAATTATACCGTCATACTGCCTAAGCCTAGCGGTATTCAGTAGTAATTATTTATGCAGGAAAATTGTGAAAACTTTTTGTATCTGTAGTCATATGAAGGTGCATGATGTACTCAGAAGCAGTGACGTGCAACTCAGTACAATGAAGGTTTTCAGATGAAATACACATGGAACAAAAGACTGCTTGCTGAACCAGTGGCTCGTCATGCTCCAGCACAAACAAATACCTCTTTGATCTAAATGTACAGTATACAGCAGAACTGAAAACAGTCCATTCAATATCACTTCAATGTCACGTGATCCAATGTTGTATCACTCTAAATAGGTACAGTAAAAAAGTCCTTTTTAATTTTATTTATTAATCTGTCATATAACAGTAAATCAAAAGGAACAGGAAAAAAACAAGAGAATGATTCCTCTTTTATTAAGATACCTTTATGTTTTAAAGTTACAGTATTAAAATCTTCAGGATGATACCGTTTTATGGTCTGTTTTACACTAAAATAGCCAAAATTGCTTTTCATACATCACTTAAATTTAAAAAATGTTAAAATGCTTATTACTCTACATTTTCTTATTTACTTTTGTCTCTTGCTCTTATAGTAAATAATATATATAAAATAATAATATAATAAAAACACCCCATTTTTTCCGCTTGTCAAACTGGCCAAATTGGCAAATCTGTTGACTTTTGAAAGTAAAGCAGCCATAATTTCCTTCATATTGGTGCCTTTATCATCAGGTTTGAACTGTTATACAGCTTAAAACATTCTCTTTTTATAAATTAAAGTTCTACTCTAAAGCAAATTATAGAAAATAATGTAATATGATCAAATATGAAAAAAACTAATCCTCTAAACCAAATCCCAGATGATTTAATAAGCAAACATATCTATCATTTTTGATGCCATCATTCAGTAAGTACTGCTTTTAAATCTGCTGGGTAAGTCTTTCTGAAATCTTTCAGTCGAATATGTCCATGTATATTTGAGTTGTGATGTCAATAAAGAATTTGTATCAAAAGAATTATTAGATATGATTAATTATTAAATAATTTATAATTATTAAATATGATAAAGAGGCCATCTCAATATCCCCTCACTTATAACTATGTACAAAGTGTTGGTGTGTCATTAACATGGTAATCTTTCTATTAAAAAAATGAACCGCAATTTACCAGCATTACAGAACATGAAACAACCATTAGGGCGTAGGGACACTTCGTCAAACAAGTTCAAATAGGGATACGGTCACTTTTTATCAACATTTAATTAACGTTATGATAAAGTGTTATTTTCCTTCTGTCACTTAACCTGTAAATCAGCGACGTCAAAACTAAAGACTCTCCAGTAAGGAACCCATTATAATAATATTCATAATTATATTCAATATCATCAATATTTTAATATCATGCAAGGGGAAAAATAAAGTTCTTTTGTAACATATATATATACGTAATTCTTTGAATTTTTGAGAGGTAACATCAACTTCTTTCGGCGTTTGTGTCACTTCCATGCTCAGCGGGTTTGCCATGTCGCTGGCGCCGAGTTGTCCTCCGCTAGGTGCAGTTTGAAATCTAATTATTTTATCTTATACAATTAAAAAAAAAAATAGAAGCTTTGTTTTTACATGAAAATTACATGATTTCGCATTTATTTAGCCATTCTTTAACACGGATGAAAATTTTAATCCAGTATTTGAACCACTTTCAGTGGAGTGATGGGCATAATTTTATACGAAAATGCGACTGAAGAAACAATTTCGCCGGCTGTCAGTGTTTTCGAGCGATTCCGATGAATGACAAACTGCGCCAGCCGTCAGAAACCATCATGCTTTGCGAGCCGGCGTTCAGCACTGGGCCGACATGCGTCAGGAGGCTGGTACAGACTGTTTTTTTTGCTGTTTAATTGCTTAAATATTTCAGTTACACAAAACATGGACATAAGGTATGTTAGACACCCAACTTTTGCTTTTACACAAAAATAAATTTCATACTACAATTACCGTATTTAAAATGACTTGATGAGAAATCAATCTTTCAGTGCCAGTTAGTACTTGTCCACGCTTGCCACGGCAGCCCTTGGGGAACCTACTCTAATTATTTACTATTCTATAATTAGCACTTATTGCCTACTTCTTAGCTATAATGAGTTAGCAGCTATGTTCTAGCACATGCATCCCTGCTGCCACACGCACTGGGTAATTCAGACCTCCTCACGCAGGGAGCGAGGTGCTGCTGGTGTCTAATGTGCATGTGTTGTTGAGCAGAGGCAGACGGGACGAGCTGCATGCATGCGAGGAGGCGGAGCAGAAGTGGCAGTCAGTTTTAAGGAGTAGGTTACATTTAATTACTGATGTTCAGTTTGGATGTTCAGCTCTTGAGTAAAGCTTTCAAGATTTAAAGCTTAAGAGGTATGACTCAGCTTTCATTCAACATGGCTGAAGTTTTTAAAGTTTGTAACAACAACAGAAAAATATTATTAATATTAAAGTAGTAATATTGAATTGGGGTATTTATATAATGATGATACTTAAAGATTTGCAATACCAAGCAAACCGGCACCTAGGTATCATGATAGCATATCAGGTGGTCCTTGGTGATTTCCATCCCTAATATCATACTGCTGGCTGATCAGATGAGTCCCACCCTCCAGAAGTTTGGTCCAAGAGGAATATTCCAGCATGAAGATGATCCAAATTCTGCAAGAGTTCCTAAAGAAGGAAAAAAGAGAAACCTGTGATCTGGCCACATGTGTTACCTGACTTAAATTCAATAGCACACCTTTTGGGGTGTAAAGAGACAAGAAGAGCAGCTCAACCCCTCCAGGAAAGAAGAGTTGTAAAAATGTCCCTAAAGAATGGCAGGACATCACTTTAGAAATTAGTGCACCAGTGGTATCCTCCATGCCGATGAGGATTGAGTCTGTCATCAAAAAAAAAAAACGGTCGACATTTAAAGTATGGGGGATGAATATGGTTTCCTGAATATGTACCATTATGGTTTTCTTTTCTGTTGAGTTAAACATTAGCAATAATTAAAATGTTAAGTTTTTTTTCTGGGAAATTTTCAAATGGTGCACTTTAGGGATATCCTCATGTGCTTACATAATGCTGAGGGAAGATGTATCTTGGCCACAGGGTAAATGCATGCAGATGCACATACAGTATAACAATGATGCCTACATCTGTGCGAATGTATTGAGTGAATGTGAGCAGTGGACTGTCTGAATTTCCTTCGGCGTCAATAAAGTACCGTCTAATCTTATCTAATCTCCACATCAGCAACATATTTACACAAAATAA
Source organism: Porochilus rendahli (assembly GCA_039654305.1). NCBI lineage: Eukaryota > Metazoa > Chordata > Actinopteri > Siluriformes > Plotosidae > Porochilus > Porochilus rendahli. Next base: position 14,320,124 of record JBCNYG010000013.1, on the reverse strand, counting down.
ATGCCTGTTACTGATTGGCTGGAATAGTGTTGTGTGGATCTTATTAATCCAACTTGTTTCTCCTCTACAGGGCCAGGACTGATTATGAATTTTTATTTTTTTTATTGCACTGATGGAGAAAAGAGCAGACTATGATGGACTATTCCCCAAATTTGACTAACATTTTGGGTTTGAATTGATGATTGCACCTTTAATTATTTTAATTTCATATGTTTTGCAGTCCTGTATGCTTTTGATAACCTGTAGGGTTACTGTACTTCTACAGAGAAATATTTATCTCTCATATATCGTGGCATCCCTGCTTCATGCTTTTTAACCAGGGGTGGGCAATTAGTTTTCCCAGGTGACCACATGAGAAACAGAAAATGTTGTGGAGGCCCGAACCAGTAATTATTCTTAATATTAATTTAGATATTCTCTAGTTTAGAAGAGATAATCTCTTTTTAACAGCAGTAAATTGCATCCTTTTCACAAGGGGCTATTGCTGTGAGTAAATGTGATGATTAAACAATGAAAAGTACGCTCAGGAAGAACATCATTTATTCAAACAAAATCCCCCAAAACAACTGAGCAAAAATGAGTATGTTCAGGAATTATATACATACGTCATACGTCATACGCTATATGTTATATGCGTATCCTATATTTTGTTTATGTTTTTATTTTGTTCTATGTATATTTTACTTATTTTATTTTAGTATTTCCAGCACCCCTTGTAATTTAAAAT
>JBCNYG010000013.1:14303633-14319297 GCA_039654305.1 Porochilus rendahli | reverse complement strand
CTGATGAGTGGGCAACCACGAAACAGGTCTGTAGGGAGCAAACTGTAGTCTTCTTTTTTTTCCTTATACCACATATAGTGTATGTATATGTGTGTGTATATATATATATATATATATAAGGGGACACTCACCTGAACTTCATCTCTTGGCAGAAGGAGAGATCATCTCTGCGTTCCATCATAACCTCAACAAGTTGACAGAGTTTAGTCTTAATCTGTATTGCATGAACTCCATTTCCTAAAATGCGCACATATCTACGGGGACAGTGAGAAAATGCAGCAGGATGTTACATTAGCCAAAGCTACAGCAAGCAGAACAAATGCATGTAATAACTATTCTGTCTATTGATTAGTTTCAATAACTGGCGCTGAGCAACTGAACTCTACCTATACAGTAGTCATCCAATAAGATTTAACATCCAGTTTTATATACACTGCAATGTGGATTAATAAAAAAATCTTCAGCTTGCCTGACCTGACCAAGTTGAGCATCATGGTCTCGATGCTGGCCTGACCAAGGTGTTCAGAACTACCCTCAGTGTGGCTATCGAGAAGATTCTTCATGATGGCAATAGTTTGTTCCACAAATAATGTGTTTGTGTCATTTATTGGCACCTAAATGAAGACACACAAGAAAGTTAGATATGAAAGTGAAGCTATGGCAGTGGAGCATTTTACAATTAAACAAGCATAAAGAACACTCATTCAAGAGAAACTTATAGGAACCTTAATGTAAAGTGTTACCCAACATCATTTAGTGCATTATTTAATATTAATAAGCTATAAACCTCAACATTACCAAATTGATACCAATAAACGCACAATTCCAATTTTAAATTAGTCATTAAATGATATGAACATAGATAATTTGGTTAATTATTGTTGTTACATCCTGGTAATTTATGACTAAGTAACTTGCAACTAAGTGTTTGTTACTGCATTATGGCAGATTACAGCTGAAGGTTATGTTGATGTTAATTAAAATGTCAACAACGGTCAGTTGAAAGAACTTAAACATTTTTTTAAAATCGCTGCAATAAAACAAACAAAAAAACAGCTTAGCCACCTTGTGGTAAAAGCCAGTAATGGATCTCTGATAAACTTTTTAAATATAAAATTTAAGCTAAATGACCTTGGGCAGCAGCAACCCAAGATATAAAAATGCCTTTTCATGCTTAAAACCAGTTTATGTTAATAATAATTAAATAATTTATTAAATAAAACAATAAAATAGAAGGTGCACAATAATATGGTCTAATAAGGTTCTGTGAACTTTGGTTGAAATAAGTTGACTGGTTGAGGAGCAGTTGCAGATTACTGAAGTGTAATGACAGACGACGATAAAGCAAGACGGCACAGTGATGTCTATATTTTGCTCTAGCTTTGTTTGCAGGGGGAAAAAATTTAAATTTAAATATATATATGTATATATGTGGTATAAGGAAAAAAAAAGAAGACTACAGTTTGCTTTGTTTTGGGAGCAAACTGTAGTCTTCTTTTTTTCCCTCATACCACATATTTAGCTCTACTTTACTGTATCAAGCACTGTCTTACGGAAAATCAACTAAGGATTTATATATATATATAAAATAAAAATTACACATTACAATAATTTCCGCACCAAACAGTGCTGACTCCACCTTTCAACGCCAAGTTGTAACAGACAGTGTGACTCACCGGGCCCTGGGTGTCAAAGAAACGGCCAATGCTGTTGCGCAGTTTGGTGAAGAGCATTGAGTAGAGGGCTGGGTTCAGCTCCAGTCCCAGCAGATCTTTAACATTGTTGCGGATGTGCAGGCCAACTTTCTCATGAGTGCACACCATGAGGGACAGCAGCTTCTCCAGAAACCTACTAAGGGGTGTCTCACTGTTCACTTCACATGAGCCCATGGAGATCATGGAGCCCTTGCGCTCACTCATTGGACCCATGGGGGGGCTGTAGGTACCAAGGCTGGGGGTACTGCGCTGCTGCAGACACACCCCACCCAAAGCACACAGGAAGCCTGTCATGTTGATCCACTCCTAATAAGCAGGAGAGGCCTTGTTTTAAAGAGGTGTTTAAGTAAGAAAAACAAGATACAAAGCTGAATTACCGCATCACTCACCTGACCATCTTCAACTTTGTTCTTTGGATGGTTTAGTATTTGTTTTGTTGCTTGTTCCCATTTGACGTGCGTATCCTCCCATGCCTGAGGTTGTTAAGCATAAATGTTATAAAACAAAACAATAAAAATCTGAAACAACTTAAGAAATCAAAATAAATGCACTCTTCACCTCTATGTTGCCAGCTGTAGGATGCTCTATCCTCCTTAATAGTGCCATCACTCTCTTCTGTAGGGTAGAGCGACCTACACACACCGGCAGAGTTAGAGAATACATGTGACTCATGACTCATGATTTTTTTTCATTCAACCTTGCTGCGGTATACCTGTGGCCATCATGTTGCTGACAGATGCAAACTCCATGAAAGTGTTGTAGTTAGGCAGGACAGTGTGTACAGGCAGCTCATCTACACTGCAGCGGATGTCCGCCTCCTCGCACAGGTGCCGGAAGCAGGACATGGCCACCAGCACAGCCTCAGCGTCTGGGCTCCACAGAAATGAATACAGGCACACTTCCAGCTTGGTCTGTGCTTGTCTGCTGATGGGGATTAGACTCCCCTGTGTGGCACTCTCCTGTGGTTTAATGAAAGTCAAAAAAATGGAACTTCAATAGACAATGAACAAAAACAACATCATGGCCCTAACAAACCAAACTCATATGCATGTATTACCATCTAAGATTAACAAGGAGAGAAAAAGAATTCCCCTCACCTCACCTAAACAATGAATGGACTGTACATAGAGTCACAGCTAATAGGTGGCATCATTGATAATAATTCATCTTAAAAAGTGAAGTTATAAAAGGTCTGCTGTGTGACTGCAGTACAAATTCTTAGCACTGCCCATTCCAAAGTGGCTCAACTCAGAATAGCCTATTTTCAATGTCACCTTTCTAATCTTCACTGTCTTTACTACAGGGTCGAATTCATACACTCAAATTTCCTTACGCTGAGTAATGCACAATCCCCCTGCACAGATAGAAATAAAAACTGCTCCATTTCTTTACAATGTCCATATTATATCCACATTATTTACAATCTATGGTATGCACACACTATCTGTTCCCGTGTGACAGGAAATGGTTCAGCATACCAAGAGGTTGCAGTAGTCTGTATGTGTAATCAGAAACAAAGGTAAAATGAAAAACCTAGTGCTGCAGACAGAAAACACGTGTTCCAAAAGACACATGGTTTTCTTTCAGCAATACCAGATATTGACCTTCTGGTCAAAGACCATGTGTACATCTTTACTGTGCTTTTTCTGAGTGCAACGTTTGATAGAAGACCAAAAAAAAAAAATCTCTCTTAAAGTGTGCCAGTATTGTTCATCCTTACAGCATACTTTGTGCATATGTAACACGTTTAAGCGATACAGACACTTTATTTAACAAAAATGGTCATTTTACCCTGTGGATTATAAGCGGAGGCTGAACCAATGGCTAGCAGTCGTTTTTGTGCAGATCAACATTTGCCGATAACGGGTCAGTGATGCAGCCCAGCCAATCCAACAAGTTCACGTCACTACCAGGCTGGAACAGCCAATGAGAAGGGCCACATGTCTCTGAGCATGCCCAGTGTCATAGTACTAGCACAATAGTACTAGTACTATAACAAGGGGCAAGAAAGGATATTGTCAAAAGAAACCACTAATGTCCTTCCTGAGCGTTTTAAGAGCCAGAAACACTAATTCACCACAGGAACCCTTTAATATATCAGTCAATATAGCGTGGCAGTGCTGTATAGTAGAGTGTTAAGTTTGGATCGTTTTTGAGGAAAACATGTTACTTACTTTGTTCTTTAAGAGGAACTTGTTCCTGCAGATGAGAATCTCTCTCAGCCATTTCAAGATCTCTGTACTGTTGATCATCTGGTGGCCAATCAACTTCTTACATATAAGGAACAGGACCTGAGAGCTGAGATGTTTGGATGATGAGACAATCATTCACATCTCCCAGTATGGCTCATATTGACTCTATCGAGAACAGGATGTTCATTATATGACTTACCTGATGTCCCAAAAGGTCTCAATTGGTGTATCAGGGTTCCATAGCTCGATGGTTTCAGGTTGATGCAACACCAAAAGTGCCTGAGGAAGATAAAATCATCATTATCATCAAAGCAAATGAATGAATGTCTAAATCACAAGTGCATAAATTACTAGTTCTGCACCTCCATGGCCTCCTGAGAAAGCTCTGAAGTATGGGTCAGGGGCACAAGCTGGACCAGGCCTTTAATGAGTTCCGCTGTGCTGTTCTGTATCTCTTGGCCCTGCTTCCCAGGGTTCTAATAGAAAACACACACACAAAGCAAGAAAGAAACAGACTTAGAGGAGTTGCCTTGAAGCATCTTTACCTACTTCACTCTGATTTATTCCAGACCAGTAACCCATAATCACACAGGGCAAAATGATTATAAAGATCTCTAACGCACACCATCCATATGCATCAGCAGAATTGTACTGAATTGGGCAATTAGCTTTACAAGACAGCCATCAGCTTTGTTGGATTCTCATTAATGATCTAACAAATGAGGGTGAACAGATTCATGCAGACTTACATGTAGCATTAGTTTGGGGTCAGCATGGATGAGTTTGACCAAGGCCAGGAGAAGAGAGCGTGAGTCCAGATCTGCAGACTTTTCTTTAAACTTCAGGCTGGTTGTCATCTTCTCTTTGAATGTCAAGCTCTGTGGGAGAATTATTTATCTTATCACAGTTTCATCAGCACACAACATTTGATAATAGATACTTTCAGAAATAATAATACAGGAATAATCTGGAAGTATCCCTGAACCCATGCAGTATTTTCAGAATAAAGATTACAGAATCATGCCTGCTTTCAATGCAGTGCTGCACGAGGACCCAAAGATCACACACATCTAATATTGATTTTTGTACATAGAGATCTCTCCGGGTATTTAGAATGTTTTGATGACCATATGTACTGTAGATCAGGACGCCAAATTGTGTTCCTGGAGATCTATCTTCCCGAAGACGTTCAATCCAACCCTAATTGTGCCCGACTGACCATCCGACCATCTAATCAAGACTTAAGATTTGGAAATGAAGACTTAAAGCCATAATTGGATATGTCAGAAGGGCCCCATTAAGGTTGGAGTTAAAATCTTTAGAAATGTAGATCACCAGGAAAAGGAATGGGGCACCACTACTGTAGATAAAACATTTTTAATTTTTTTTTTTCTGAGGAATGTCTGCTCAGCCCAGATTTTACTTTTATATCCAATCATATTTCAGTCGTATCACTTAGTTTTACAGCCTTTTGTTGCCCCATCCCAATTTTTTGACACCTTTTGCGACCATGACACCAAATTCAAGTGAACACTGCATTCTGTTTTGTGTGTGTGCATGTGCATAGATGAAATCTCAAAATATGGGTCAAAATATAAATCTACAGAAAAAAGTCCTTAGGAGATTAACATCATATCAAAAGGCAAAAACACATTACCTAGTAGAAGTAACTGGCAAGTTTGAAGCAGAAATCTCACATGGTTTCGGAATTCTGATGCTGAATTTAAATGACTACTGATCATGATTATATCCCTCTGTATTATGAGCCGGGGGACAGTAATATACCAAATACACTATACAAAAAGACTGAGCCATTTTACTGTTAAAGGAGTAGGACTGTAAAGACTTCTGGATGGTAAATAAAGAAAAAAAACACCAGTGTACTGAACAAATACAACTACGGATTCAATTTATTCTGTCAATCCTGATTCGTACTTAAACAGCCACATTTTTTATTCTGTATAATTCCAATACCAATAACCAATAAACAATTCGTGAGCAAGTGTGTAAAGGACAGCATGTCTCACTTGGGTCATCCTTAGTGGTGGGTGGGCACTAAGGCTCTGGACGACCCGGGTCTGTGTGTCGGCAAACATTACACGCAGTTCTCCAGAGTAGCAGTAGATTGTGTCAATCTTTGGCCACCAATCCAAGTGAGACTGTACATTAAAAGAAATAAACAAAACAGAAATGCTAATAAGCAAAAATGTCTACAAAGTACAATAATTGTAATGCACATACAATCTCTACAGGTGTGTTATAAAAATTCAATTTACATTTGCAGTTTATTCATTGAGCATTCAACCTTGTTTACTACACACACTGATCAGCCAAAACACTAAAAACATTATGAACAAACTGTTAATGATGGCAATGATTTAAAGGTAGCAGAAGCAGTATACTGCAACCTGCTGGGTATGGGGACCAGACCATCCACAGACCAGTTAGGTCATATTAATGTTATGGGTGATCAGTGTTATTTGTTTGATTTTATACTAGAGTACATATAATTTATTTATAATAATTTACAAATAAACATACATTATTTATAAATAAATAGATAACTTAAGCTGTATTCTAATATCCTGACACTATTACAAGGTCAGAATCAACATTAAAAGAAGACAACATTAAAATTACAATGAAAGTTTGCGGTGTCTAAGTGAAATAATTATCTATTATTCCTTCACATCTGCCGTTTCTGCAGTTACACTCACATTAGTGATGATTTTGTGCAGAGAGTTGACCAGGACAAAATGAAAGGTTGGTGGAGAGGAGGAAGCCAAGCAGACCTGAAACAAGTGGCAAGAAATGTATTTACTTACAAAAACAAACCCAACAGTGACACTATAACAATTGATCACACTAAAAGAAACAGTCAGCCTTCAGCTGCAGACGCTCAATCCATTTTTCAGCAAGATCTAAAAAAGTACCAGCACAGTTTTTTCTAATTTACAAATGGACTCTTCACCTTGACCACTCACTGTACCATGTGTTTAGCTAAAATTACTCTAAACCCGGAGAGCGAACAGTGAGTAAGCGCCGTGAGAGGGCAGCTGACCTTGAAGTGCTGGTTGTTGTGTGGGTTAATGCGGAAGCAAGACACGAAGCAGTCGATCATCAGGTCCACGTCAGCACCCTGGCACCCAGTGCCCCTGGAGAATGGCTTGGTGGGGTTGAATAGGAGAGCCTGAATGTCGACAGACATGCAGAGTTTATTCACTTAGAGCGGTTTCTCGGCTCAGCTGGATCAGAACAGGCAGGATCATCACACTGATGCACTTACCTTGAGGTCTATGACTATAGACTGCACAAGAAGGAAGATGACTGAATGATCCTCCCAGTTAATGTATGTGCAGGCTTTAGACAGTTTTACACAGGCGATGGCTGCACTCTCCGTCAACTGCTTACTGCTACTGTGACCAGCCAGGGCCTTCCTTAGACTCTCCAAAAACAACTTCTGCATGGAGACAGGACATTCGATTAAATCAGTCTGTCTGAAACTACAGTTACATCTGGAAATCTGGGATGAGAAAATAAATATATCTAGACAATTTGAAAAATAAAAAGTACATAATAAAATACAATAATTATCAGAAGTTAGCAAATTAATTGATGGAAATGAGACAGAACCAAAACTGTAAGAAGGGCGGTTTTAAGACTTGTTTCTTTTTGTTTTTTTATCACAGCAACCACAAAATAAATTACCACGGAATTTTAGCACAACAGATGGTCACATGGTAAACTTCTGAGATAAATAGTTGAAACATGATGTCAATTGTGTGAGTGCACGTATGTGTGGGCCAGAGTGAATTCTGACCTTGTTAGCTTTGCTCTCCTCCACCACTTCTTTTGAGATGCTCTGTGTGATCTCAGGACAGAGAATGAGAAGGATGATTTGCAGTGGCCACACAGCAGCTTTCCTCTTAGCACTCTCTGCAAAGCTGTCTACCAGGTCAAACAGCTTCTCTGCAGAATCTACACAAGACAGAGAACTTTATAGATTAGCACAAATTATATCTCCCTGTGGCCCTGTGATAGCCTGGCGAGCTGTCCAGGGTGTACCCCGCCCTTGCCCAGAGTTGGCGGAGATGGGCACCAGCCTCCCCGCAACCCTAATTAGGAATAAGCGCTTCAGAAAATAAAAGAATGAATGAATATCTCCCTGTCAAAATCTCTAATAAAAACATGTGGTACCAACTATGCACTTATATTTCTATGGTGGTTACAAACCTCTGTACTCAAGGGGGTTTCAGAGAGAGCACAATATGACAGCAAAGTAAATAATATGCTGCAGTAAATATTGCAATAGCAACTTACATGTCAACCGATTAGAAATGTATGATGAGATGCTTGTTGTACAAGTAAAAAAATAAAAGGTCAGTGTCTTCCCAGTGCACTGTTTAGATAGTTGAAACTCTTAATGTAGAAATAAATATAATAAACTTGTTCATTTAACGTCCAGCCAACGTCTCAACATGGTTGTCATCTCAACGACACAGCCGACACTGGGCGAAGGCATGGTGCACTCTGAACAGCTCGCCAGATCATTGCAGGGCAACACATGCACAACCATTCACACTCACACCTAGAGGCAATTTAAAATAGCCAATTAGCCTCGTGTGCATGTCTTTGGACCTGGGAAGCATGGGGAGAACATGAAAACTTCATGCAGAAATGACCGAGCACGGAAATCGAACCTAGGGCCTTTTTCCTGTGAGGTGGACGTGCTAACCGCTACGCCACCGTGCCGCCCTAAACATGGTCGTGCAATAGAAAAACATCATATTGTACACAGTGCTCCTTGCTACAATTCGTCAAGACATCTTTAAAAAGACAGAATTGTCAAGACATCTTTAAATACCAGTACAGGAAATACATTCAGAAGCATTTTGATTCTCAAATCATGAAAATTGGTTCGAATTAATTCCAATGCACTGTTAGAACTGCCAGATATACTCTAACACCTCAAAACATTTTATCTTACCCGCCATATCAGCCTGTGGTCTCTGATAGAGCATAGTAAATTCATCAGGATAATACTCCACCCAGTTCCAGAAAGCCTACACAGCAAACATGTGATGATGGACAATTAAATAACTTGACACGTGATGCATTACTGCATTGCCTTATTATCTACTACAGAAATGAAAACTATTTTTCCCTACGGACCTTCTCCAAACTGTTGATGACGGCGAGCTGCGCAGGTTTCTTCAGTGCTTTAAATTTTAGTACAGTCTCTGTTGAGATACAGACATCACGTGTTACACAGAGAAAGAGAAAACAAGCAGAAAATAAACCTTAAAACAGAAAAATACTGGCAAATATAAGATTTTAGTTTACCCTGCAGTAATCTCTTTAATTTGGAGCAGTCAACATTGATGTACTGAATAAGCTCAATGTCATGAACATCTACAGTGTCCTCTGTGCATACTGTAAGCTCCTGTAATCTGCACACAGGAGAGACAAACGTTAGATTTAACTTACTATTAAAATGAACCGCACAATAATATAATATGAATAAACAACAAAATTTAACAAGAGTGAACAAGAGTGAACTTGTTCACTTGAAGAGTGAACATGAGAACACAAATGTTCACACCAACACCTCACTAGAAAATCAGAACATCACAAATTTCATGTGACTGCAATCATCACACCTAAAGATAGGGCTTTGGGCTACTGCTCTGAAGGTCATGGGGTTCAAGCCCCAGTTCGACAAAGCTGCCACTGTTGGGTCCTTGAGCAAGGCCCTCAACCATCAGCTGCTCAGTTGTATGAAAAGGTCTATGATAAAGGTTCTTCGCTCTGGATAAGGGTATCTGCCAAATGCCATAAATGTAAATATCAGAATTGATAATTCACAAATTTTAATCCAAATTTTTGGACGAAATTAAAAGTCTTATAAGTGCATATTTTCACCCTCAAGCCATAAATAAGTTCATAGAGGAGCTACATACTTATGCAAACGTCATAAAACCCCAAGCTTTATCAATTTTATTGTTTCTTCTGTGCCCACATGCCCACAAAAGCAATCCAATAAATGAAAAAGGAAATTTTCTTGTTTAGTCACTGGGTTTTCTTCTTGAGAAGAAATACCTTTTCAAATACCACTGAAAAGACAGAAAGTTCTATTATGGCTGTTTCTTTACTAAAAATAAACAAAACTGTTTCAGAGCTCCAATTTTAGGCAGTGCCTAAATATTTATATTCGAAATAAATTGTATAGATAATTTTTCGCTCTAAAAGTATTTTATACATGTACAGCTTTTAAAACAAGCCTGTTTCCATGTGTCCGTAGCACAGGGGGCAACTTCATATTCATAAAATCACGTGTGTGAGAGAGACAGAGAGAATGAGCAGCCCAGGCTGTGATGCCACTAGACGTTGTTTTTTCCCCAGCTGATTAAAATAATTTTATATCAGGGTAAAAGAGACTTTTCTTGTCGTTAAAGAAACACAGATGTAACTGCCCTTGAAGGCCTAAAACTTCTGATCACAGAATTTTTAATCCACAGAAGATTTTTCCACAAACAATAATTTTTCCAATGTTACTACTTATTTTTAATAAAAACATCAATGCAACAATTACGAAACACAATTCAGAAAGATATAATGGATTGCTTCGCTTTTAGTCAGTGACTAAATCTATATTTTATATAAAATGTGTGATGGTGTTGCATAAGCTGTAAAATAAAAGACATGACTGTACCATCATAAAACACATCAATGAAAATGAAAATTGGAAAAATGCGTTCAAGATGCCATCTATTGGTTAAATAATCCTAAACCATATAAGGTCAATACTGATGTAAAGCTAACTGTTTGGTACTTCTCCATACCCTGAAATATTTATTTAAAAATATAAACAAAAAACAAACAAAAAAAAAAAAGATATATTAAAGCCCTTTATTCATTGGTGGGAAGCCTCCCCAGCCCCTACCCTGTGAGTAAGAAACTGCAGTCAGATTCAAAAAAATGCTGATCAAGAAACATTTATCTGAGAAGTTTACACCCCTCACCCCTACTCTCAGCCAACTGCCTTACATTATGCAGTGTGTGAATTGTACTATGGGCTAGGTTGAAGCTACACTTTTAGCTGGTTTAAAGGCAGTACAGGACCTCAAACCTCTGTCAAGTTCATCAACACTATTCATTAGGCATAAGTGTTGATCTCAGAGTTGGCTTTGTGGCTAAACCACAAACAATGTTATATTGTACAGGTACTGTACCTGGTACATATACAGCACACTTAATAATAAAGATTCAGGCACTGGCCAAAGAAGGAGCTCCCAATAGATATCTCTACTGATAGGTGTCCGAGGCCTGTGTTATAAGAGTAGCACGGATCCTTCACCGGCTGAATCAAATTCAACCCTGGAGGAAATAAATAAATACTAAACCAGCATTCGTTCATACTGAATATATGGACGTTGTCTAATTTTCATAAATCTAACGCTATCCTGTGTATGTCAGGGGTGGGGGTGATGACGAGGGCAAAAGACTGATTACGTCTATGTTGGTTAATTTCGAAAAATATGACATCTCTACCCTGCATAAAGTGACAATTCGTGCATTCAGATCAGTACTTTGAGTCATCTAAAGGAACTTGGAGTGGTTATGAACCAATCACTGACGGGAAACCTCCCGTAGCTAGAGTGACCCTTTAATCTTCTGGCTTGTACTTGGTTATGATTTTGTTATTGCACAAGCTCTACATAAGAGCCAACCTCAGCAACGAGCTACGGACACAGGACAGCCATCGAAGTCATGTTCCATGCCTATGGGGCTCTGCAATTATGCTCTACACACAGAATTCAAAGCGATTATGAAGCTTTATAAAACGTACTCAACTAAAACAGAGAAAGCTGTTACACTATACACTAACCAGTACTGATGTACTGGTTTTAAAAATAGTTAAACTTTGCTTTGTAGGATAGCATTGTAAATGTTACCAGAATTGTGAATTTTTTTATTTTTTTTTTAAGAGAATGGAACTTTGTCAGGCCATCAATACACTACTGATTGTGATTGCTATTCCAGACTATCTGGTCGGAAAGTTATTCTTGCCAGAGACATTAACATAGTGATTCTATAACAACTGCGCAAGAACAATGGCCTACACTATTTCTAACTCCATCCATATGCCTTGACTCAGCTTGTATGCTACCTGAGCAGGAGGGGTAACCAAATTCAGCAAGGGTGCTTAAGTGTGGAGATAAATTGCAGGATCCTCAGTAATTTGGAAAAGTACTAACTTCCATCGCATATGTTCAAGTTCTTGACTTGAATACTGTGTACAGACACTCATTATCATGGATGTATACATGTTTGTGTTAGATGTTTACGGAGCTGTATAAAGTAAACAAACGTGGTCCAAAACATTACCTTGTGGAGATGCGGCTGAAGACGGCACTGAAGTTGTTGCAGCTAAGGGAGAAGAGCACGGCTGAAGCAGAGCTGCGCAGCTGGGTGGCGTGCTGCTGGCCCTCACGACACGAATGCAGGAAGTGGCAGATCTCGGGGAGCAACTGCTTCACCAGCATGGCCTCATCGAGACGCAAGCAGTCCTTGGTTTGCTGAACACCACACACACACACACACACACACACACACACACACAGAATGACTGCTTAACATCTGGTACATAAGTTTAGACTAAACCTGTGGCCTAGCTAGTTTATGGCTTCTGAATAAATTCGTGTATCTGGTATGGCTACAGTTATTACTATAGAACGAACACCTGGCTAGGTAGAAAATTCATATTTATTAAAAGTCATCACAACGCCATAGGGAACGCTCCAATTTCATTTTTTGTGAATTTCCCCTGTATAACATGAACATGAAATATCTCCACAGTAGGGAATATCTGATGTCTCTATAATAATGGAAGGGACCTCAGTCTACATTAAAGTGCACAATTTAATGCAGACACAGGAAATTAAATTTTAATATTCCCCACATTTCCATGATTTATCATGTTTAAGAGCAATCTCCTGAACAAATAAACAATCCTAGCTCTTACTCAACAAGTAAGTGGCTCAATGTGTGCACGCTGATGAAGCAAAACTCAGCAAACCCACCCATCTGCCATACGACTATAATCTTTCTCGACAGAACGAAATGACAAACTGAGGACGGGGAGCAGCTGTCTCGTATCTGACAGGGCATTAATAAAATATCTATAGAGGAAAATCCTGTCGATCCCTCTGGAAGCAAAGAAAATTCTAACTCATGTGAGGAAACATCTGCAAATGTAATCTGTGCCGGCAAACCCAGCATCGTCTTTCTGGACAAGGAGACAACAAGATCTAATTGTATCAACAGACCCTTGCGTCTCAGGCATGAGCAAGACAGAAGAGTGATTTAAGACTGACACAGAACCATTTTACTCTTCGTCTGTATTACTCGGCTACTACATCATTCACACAGTGTCATTTATCATACAGGCAACTTTAACATAGTTAATTTTAGTTAACATTAACAAAATACTCTAACTTTGCATGTGACCGGAGGGTTGATTGTGATGAATGCCCCTCACCCCTGCCAAACACTTTTCCAGAGTGTCCAGGATGATTAGCTGTGAGAGGTAGAGGTTCTTTTCAGCAGCTTCACCAATTATCCGCTGGGAAAGAAACATATGTGCAGATTATTTAAAAATGTTGTACAATGGTCAGAAAATCTGGACTGGTTTCCCATGTGTCAGTCAAATCCACATGGTACCAGCAATCACAGTGGAGACATTCTCTGTGGGAACGAGGTCATCATATAGTTTTTACAAATCACAAAATAGGGGTTTTCAAATCACTAGGCTGGGACAAGCAGATTATGAGTGTAGGCCATGCAGTTCCCTATTAGGGTTTGACAATCAAGTGAATTTCCCATAAAAAAAACTCTCAGATAAAGTGAAATGTTTTTGATATTTCTAAACAATGCGTTCATACACTTATAGGCGTTCCACTGTTTTAAATATCATCCCTGCTACACTACAGTGATCTGATTGTTTAAAACAAAAGCTTCTGATTGCTGGTGTAAACTTTATTGGTCAAATTCCAATGTACATATCAGTATCTATAGCTTCAGCCGAGATAGCCGACCAAAACACGGGACTTACCAAGCAAATGATATGTTCACATGTAACAAAACACACACGTCAACTTACCATATTGTTAACATTTTTGAGGATGTTGGTCAGGCCATTGATGACAAGAGAAAACTTGTACTTAGAGATGTTGATTAAGCATTCCTTGTTGTGCTCTGTGCTGACTTTGGTGTGAGTGTTCTGGTGAATTGTCTTAATAGGAAGCTGAAAAAATACACAGAGAAAAAAAAAGATATCAAGATATCTGCAGCACCACCATTAAAAGCATGTTTTGGTGGTTGATTATGGCAATGTTTACATAAATCATTGTGGGAGGGCCATAGTGTTACGTATGGGACATAAACCCATGCTCAGCACAATGGTTATTAAAAGAGAAGACTGTTAAAAGCTAATCTCAGTGAGGACCCTAGGTTAACTTCTTTCTGTGTGCAACAGCTTAAACTGACAGCTTCTGTTTTAACGATTTTAGGGGCAGTTTTTTACATGGCTAAGTGTAGGATTTTGATCATTTATGCCATTTATTGACAGATTTGTGCTGGAGGTGTAAAATGGCTTAAAATAAAATGACTGCCTGTGCAGTGGTAAACTATTTATGGACCAGGATTAATATATCCAACTACAAACACATGAAACAATGAAAGAAATTCTGTTTAAAGCCACATTTCTCAATGTTGACTTGGGCCTTGACGACAACATCATTCTGAGATTCAGTTTTCAAATAAGCACCTATAAAACCATTAAAATAGCAACTTTTAAGCTTTCGCACACTGACAGATTTTAATATAGAGCTTTGATTGAGATTAACTTTCAACAAGTGCTGTCTTCTCCTTTAAAGACCCACCTGTCCTCTCCAACCACAACCTCCCACGCCAGGGAAATAAAACAAAGGAATTAAAGCACACCCAGAGTTGAGATTCCCGCCCTCAGAGTTCCGCTGCACACCTGCAACTTAACACATCTGCTAACACACACAGACACAGCATGCTGGAGCCAGACATGCTGTAGTGGTTGTGCAGAAAGCACACTCGGCCTGGCTGTGTTAATGAACCATAAGGAGACTGAGGGGGTGGGGAGACTTTTCTTACTGCTAAACGCTCCCTGATGTGGAATCAGTTTCTTGTGCATCGCTTTCACATTTCTGGGCCAAAAAGCAGTCTTTATGAAACTCTATGTCCATAACATCCACAACTATTTCAAACAAGCCAATATTTGGAGAAAAGAAACAAGCTCCTGAAGCAACACTAACCTTTCCGTACTTGTTTATTACCTGTCAGGGGAAAACTATTTTAGCTAATAGATATAATTTTGGAACATATTGTGCATGTATTTTGAATATTTTGCCAAACATTTATCTGCCTTAAACAGCTGACATGAATAGATGAAGACTCATCAAGGTCTGGCTACAAAAGTATTTAGAGTGCCTTTGAAAATGTCAGGAAGAGAGTGTAGGAGAGGCCCCTGGGGTCCCCCCCTTTCTTGCTTTCCTCCATTGCATAGCCCTAAGGGAAAAGCATGTGGCTGCAAATGAAAGTCCCAAGACCAGAGAAGAGTCAGGCTTCCGGCATGCGCGCGCGCACACACACACACACACACACACACACACACACACACACACACACAAACCAACCCTGTTGCCATCCATTTTCCTGCAGGAT
>JBCNYG010000013.1:14249656-14272258 GCA_039654305.1 Porochilus rendahli | reverse complement strand
GAGAGCGCTTTTCCTGGTTACAGTGTTCCCGCAGACAGTGATGATGCCAAGAGCTGGACACAGAAAGAAGCCAAACAATGACAATCATGATTTTGGTGGGAGGGAAAAATAGATAAAAAGGAGGAAAAGGGAAGTAAAGAAAAATAAAACAAGAAGGAATTTTGAGAGTCAGCACAGTGGATGAATGATGTTTTGGCCCAGAGAGTTAAAAGGTGAAGTCAGCCGAGACAGATGATGGTTCCAGTCACAGCACAGAGAGGAAACAGGCAGAAGGACAGGTTAGAGAGGATGCAGAAGGACAATATGCAGAAAGTTTCATTCATTAAACCTATTGTTTTCTTTCTTTTCTGCTTCCTGTTTAGCATCATTTCGACCTGACAGACATAAAAGTATTGGTAAAATAATAATAAAAATATTATTGTTTATTTTGCTACCAGTGTCATATATACATATGTATATATATATATATATAAACACACACTCATGTGCGTGCGCGCGCGCGCGCACACACACACACACACACACACACACACAAACTGCTAAGAAATATGAGATCATGATGTATAAAGACTGGAGCTACTGTACCAATATAGCCGTAAAAAGAATGTTTTTAATTAATTAAGTGCAGAACTCTGCACCTGATGTGGAGAATCTTCAGTTAAAACACACCCTCTCTCTCACTCTCTCTCTCTGTCTCAATATTACTCAAACTGAACATAGAGCTGTTTCTCAAAATAAAACTTTCACATTTAAAACGTAAGCTCATTAGAAAATAAAACACTTGCCGCACTGAATTCACTGAATTCTGAACTGAAGGCAAATCACATTAACCTTCAAAAAAAATCTTAGACACACTTGGAAAAGGCTCAGGAAACAAAAAAAGACTTTACACACATTTAGACACACATTTATGCTCCTAAAGATTTCATCTGAGAAGAGTTCGCTTCAGCGTGCTCTCTTCAGTGAGGCAGTGCAGGGCGACAGCATGCAGTATCACAGTTCTACGATACATACTCAGTAGACTTCCAAAAATGTCCAGGATGGGAGAGTCTGCGGTTCAGCTTCGGAAGCTTCTCTAGCAGGTCAGCGAGCTCAGAGAATGACGGGCGTTCATCAAGGTCAAAGAACCAGCACGCACTCAAGATCTCCTTTTGGGTGAACACAACAGACATCAGGTAAAGTCTGTACAGCAGGTACGTCTAGTCTCAGTTGCAAAAAAAGCCGTAACGACATTTTCTGTACCACATTACAGTGAACTCCAAAACTGTTGCTGCCCTTGATGAAAAGAAGCAGTTCCAAATATCAGTAGGATAGAACAAGAGATAAATGATACTTTGAGCACAAATATATAAAGGGATACTTTTTCAACTAGTGCTCCTTTTTCTTTTTTTAAGCAGACCCATCAATTGCTTGTAATACAATTTTTTTTGCGTCAGATTTGGACTGCACCCAGACTCTTCCTGCAATGTCTAACAAAGCTAGAGACATATGAGTTCCTTGTGCAGTCGTTCAATCAGAACGAGTGTACACCTTGTTTGTAAATACACTTCCTTCTTCAATTCAGACCACAGGCTTCCAGAGACGTTCCTATCCAGAGACTGAGATGGTCATTGCAAAATATACGGGTATATGGGGGTTTTAGATGCTTCTGTGCTGATTTTGAAGAAGTATATTTAGCTTATCATCTTCTTAAAGAACTTGATGGCCGAGTCTAAACCTCCTGCAGAGGCAACCAAGACTTGAGCTGAGAAATGTTTTGTCATTAAACATGCTGATGATATTCATGCCCAAAATGTTTAATTCTCAAATGTTTAAACATCTCATCTGACTACAATACATGATGCAAATTATGGTTTTAAAGGTTCCTGGTGAAATTCATGTAAAATCCTCTCAGAAGAAACTTCTTTCTTGCAACATTTGGTTATTTACGGGTTTATTTTGAGGTCTGTGGTATTTTTTCAGCTCCCTAAAAGATTGCGTCAGTGTAGGAGGTTCTTGAAAACGTTAAACTGTTTCATACATTAATTGGAAGTGTTATGCAAGGTATTTTGAAATAGCGGCTGTAACGATAACTGTAATTGTAGTTTAAAGGTGAAATATTATACCTATAAATATTTATTGTTTTTCTGTTTTATTTGCCTATATTGATCTTTCAACAAGCAAAAGCTCCACAGTCCGTGTACTGGGAGGCAGACTGGGATAGGCAGTGAGGAAAGGCCAGCTAATCAGAAGGCCAAGCATGGTGCGACACACTGGTATGCCCAAAATAATATTAATAATAATGCTAATAATACTACTAATAATATGGCTATTCAACACTGTAACAACATTTATGGGTCAAAAGCTGGAAAAAGCTTAATATCTCCTCTTTAAGCAGGAAGTTTGATTTTGCATTTGAATCAAACTTGTTTTATTAATCATTAGGAGAACATTTGCACTTGTTTTGAAAAGTCATCGAGACGGCAACTTTGCTTATTGGGAAATATTTAGTCTACATGTAAAATTTTATTATTTAAAATATTTATTATTTTATATGTTAGACATAAGTTCTTAATAACACTCTCACTTGAGTATTGATTAATTTAATGTCAATTCCAACATACTGTGGCAGATCTCTGAAAAAGCAATGACTTCCAAATATTTATGGACCTTTACACACAATTCCCTCTGGGACTAATAAAGTATTCTGATTCTGATCCAGATTCTGACCTGACTCTGGATCAGACCCAGAATACTGATATACTGACAGACTACAGAGAAACACCCCAGAGGGTCATGAACTTCAAACTAAAAACCTTCTTGTTGTGAGGCGACTGTGTCACCACCACCTTGAAGTTTCCATACAGGAAATCATTGATAAAATGCTGAAGGACTGTTGTGGACGTACCGTGATCTCCTTGCCCAGACTGATCTCGGCCAGCTGCCTCTTTATGCCTTCTCCACTCCCCAGGAGCCAAATAGCAGCTTCGGTGGGCTGGGTTTTAATAGGCCAGTCTCTCACCTGCAGCTCGTACCAGATAGTACTGAGCGATAAACACACAAAGCCATAGGGATGGAATCAGTGCCGGTAATCAGGCGGGTAACAAACACTAATCACAATGGAGTTGGCTAAACTATGAACACAGGGCAGGTTACTGGCACAGATGACGTTTTTATAGTGGCCTTAATGCACAACTTAACATACAGCTAACGCCTAACACTGCTGACTTGAAACATGTTAGGGCAACTGTGGGTGTAAAATGATCTCATTTCTTAGGAAGCCACACAACTGATTTGAAATTATAGTATTACAAAAGGCGAATGAATCTTGGAGCCGTCATCATGGGCCTTGTCTAGTGTCCATTGACTTGATAACAACTGTACACTAGGAAGCAGGAAGTTAGGGTGCGGTCCTTACCCAAAGGCATAAACGTCAGCGGCTTTGGAAAAGGGTAAGAGGTCATCATTTCCAGGACACATCCTCTGTACAATCTCAGGAGCGAGGTAATAAATCCAGCCTCGTGGCAGTTTCAGTTCATTCTCTCGCCTTCAAACACACATGCAGAGACACACATATCTGAGTTAGCGCTTACGGCAGCAAAAAGTCCTAATGCCGAATGACACCCGAGTATATGCGGTTATTTACCTATCCTCCTGAACCACTCCTGACACGCCGAACAAACCAAAATCTGTGATCACCACTTTGTTGTTGTCATAAAACACATTTTTGGACTTTAAATCCTTGTGCACAATATCCTTTGCATGAAGGTAGCCCATTCCCTGTCAAACAAGTAGGAATTATTAATTAAGATAAAACAACGAGATAGACAATCAAAAAATTAAAAGACTGATACCTTTACAATTTCCTGAGCGATTTGCCTCGTCTTGTTGATGTCTAGTGAGCTTTTAGAATCTCGAACAACAGAGTATAGCGTCCGACCCTTACAGAAACTGTAACAAAAGCAGATTATGCGCCAGACTGAATTTCCAGACATTGAACCATGAACACTGCACAGTTCACTACAGACTCCCTTGTGCCTCCCTTAGCCCGCAGACTCACCTCGTAATGATGGCCAGCTGAGGAGGGTTCATGCAGGCTCCCATAAACAGCACCACATTCTCATGCCGAGTCTGTCTGTAGTTCATCACTTCCTTCTTAAATAGCTTTAAGTGATCCTGATTAGTTCCATCTATTTCCAACAAGCGGACAGCCACCTCTCCATGCCAACGCCCGCGGTACACCTTTCCCCATCGTCCTTTCCCTATAAGATCCCCCAGCTCAAGCTGTTCAAAGGGAACGTTCCACTCCTGTAGGTATACACTAGTCTGGCTGATCTTGCGTGCAATTTGTCCCTTCCAGGGTCTCCTGCAGCTGGGCAGATCATACAGGTTGTCTTCTTCACCTTCATATTCGCCATAAGAAGAAGCGTCATCTTGTCTTTCATGCTCCTGTTGTGATTCTTTGCCAGCCATACTCTCATTCTTGATAAGTAAAAAATAAAAAAAAAAAGTTTTTTATATATTTATATGTAAAATACCCCCCCACACATACATTCTCCCCGAATTTAGTCAAAGCCAAATACCAATAATAAATGTAATATCAAATTAATAAACTGTAAAAAATAACAGTGAATCAATTTTTTATTTAATTTATATATATAAATGTTTTCCCTAAGCATTGAATCTTCCCTTAGAGCAAAAGAGTAAATAATTAGCATCCATTTTTTTATATTCCTAATAAGGCATAATGAGGTTGAAGTCACTTGTAAATGACTTTTCTCTATTCATCCATATTTATATTTTAAATCTGTTTTTATTGATTTTTACTGAACAATTATTTTGGTGCTAATATGTTTGAGGTTTGCATGTTTGAGGTCATACTTTTAAAGCCAATCCAACAAGAGGAAATGTGGTTTTAAACTGAATTTACAATGCCATCAAACTTCAACAGAGGGCAATACATTAACATACTCCGTAGTAAGTCTCACATTGTTGTAAATAAGAAAAAAAATTTAATAATCAGTGATGGAAATTTGTTGCATTCATATGAATTCTGAGTGGAAATAATTATGCCCTATTTATTTTTTCCACATTTATTTATTTATATTATTTATTAAAAATGTAAATAACAGGAAAAGGTTTAATTTAGACCACATGGTAAAAAACTGGTGCACAGCAAACAGGCAACAAACGGTAGGCCACAAGAACTATGTTAAACACAGGAAATCCAAAAGGGTGACCATTATTCTGTTTTTTCAACTATGTGACGTTTTACTTCCCGAAACACTGAACTTCATTTCTGTGATACGGTGTGCACCATACTCACCACAGCTGCTTGTTCCTGCCTCACTGTTGGTGTGACTGCCTCATTACATACTTGTTCTGTCTCTCTGGAAACAGAAGAGAGTACATCAAAAATCATGCTTTTTAATACAGTTTTATATCATTGGGAATGTATCAGTCCTCGTTAACAGTAACCAGTGCTATCAACATTTCCATAACAATATACATGTCTGAGAATACACACAAAAATGTGAAGAATTTACAGAGTTTTACATGTATGCACTTTTTGTAATAAGGCCGTATGCGTTTTGAGGGGACTGGTGCTTTGTAGGGACTCGTATATTGATTTATGACACATGATGCATATTGATCCTGGCTGGACAGTTACATAAGATATACCTTACCCTGAGTCATGGCCATCTTGGTGCTGAGAACTCGATATATCTGTAGAAATACAATGTTTGTAGCAATACAGATGTTTACAACTTACAGGAAAGTGTTTAGTTTCTCAATAACTGATAGTATAATCTCAAACATCTAAAATCCATTTAAATAATTTGACAGGCATATAGTTCTCTCTCTCATATGCCAAACCGCTTAATCCTACTACTAGGGTCAATGGGGAGCCAACACTGGTTGAAGGCGGGACTCACCCTGAACAGTTTGCCACACCATTGCAGTGCAACAAACAACCAATCACACTCACATCCACACCTAGGGGCAATCTCAAGCAGACAGTTAGCTTAATGTGCATGGCTTTGGAAAGTGGGAGGACACCGGAGTACCTGGAGGAAACCTAAGCAAGCACAGGAAGAACATCCAAACGCCACACACCAGCAATGGCCAAGCTCGGGACCCAGACCGAGGACATACTTGCTGTGAAGCTGATATGCTAATCACTGGCTTTATAACACTAACTACAGACTAAAAATTTAGCACATTAGTACAGTACAGTCTTGTACATTAACCCATCCCCATGTTTAGAACATCTTGCTCACTGAAAGCAATGCATAAAAATAACCAGAAGGTGGCAGTAGAAAGAATCATGTTGGGTTAAATGAAAGTAAGCGAAACGGGACACTCTTAAATTTACCGTACTAATGATGATTTGCGTATTAGCTGCAGCAACCCAACAAACCATTGTATATCAACATATTTTGCAGTAGTGTGTTAGTTTTTTTTTTAAAGATCTGAAACAGTTATAGGGGCAGTGTTAACTCACCAGGGAAGATAAACTGTTGTCTGAGCTGATAATAGCAGGAAGCTAGTGATCAGGACAGCATGAAAAGAAAATCACCCAAGCAAAAATGTGAGGAAAGAAAGATTAGTTAAAGAAAGACCTCTTGCTTTTGGTTAATCGAGCCTCTGACAGATTTAGATTATGCAAAATGATATAATGTAACACTATAATTGACAACATGCAGCTTCTTTTTAGCTAATGTTAAATAAAACCGCTAGTTTCAGTCACTGACCAGGGAAGTGAAAGCGGCCATCGATGGGCCCTTTGGGAGAGGTGTTTGCAGGTGGAGTGGCACTTGGTGGGTTGCTTGAGCTGAAAGCAGGTGAGGAAGGCGCGGAGGATGTAGTGGAAGAGGGGTTACTGCTGGAGTCTGGCTGACTGACAGGTGGAGGAAGGTCCTGAAGAGAAAAAAAAGCAAGAATAAGGAAACAAATCAATGGCAGGTGGCCGGATGCAAAGCATCGTTATTATAACCCCTCAGAGTTGATTATCTTACTGTAATAGCCAGAAGAGTTTGAATTATATCATACCACAACAATTGGCCAATAAGTAGAATTTTATTAATTAGAGCACACACATCAAGCTCTTGTTTGGTTTATAGTAATGTTTGATGTTGTAGAAAATCTCTAAAATGACTCATCTCATTCTAGTAGTTATTAACCAGTCATTCACTTACCAGCCTACTTTCTGTTACATGAAGTTAAAATGAAAAAAAAAAAAGCATGTCATGCTACAAAAAAACTACCAAAACTTCCAACCTAAAGACTTTCCAGTGTAAATCTAACAGTTTTCTCGTTTATATCTCAACAAATGTCCTACTTCTGAAAATTTATTATATGAATAATAATGATGCATTATTAACATGTGAGACCCAGGAAATAGACATTCAGATCTATTAATTTTTTTAAACAATCTAGCTGGGCACACCAGATCAACAACAATCAGCTGTCAGTCACAGTTTTCCAATATTTTTGATTTAAAAAAATGTATTGGTTCAAACAAAAATGGCATGTCCTAAGCTGTTTAAAGGGTATCTGTGTTGAATTTGTATTACTAGCTCTTTAAAATGACCATGTATGGCATCAGCGATTCCATCAGGCAACGCCAGTCCTTGCCCCGTGTAAAGTATATGCGAGTGCTGCCACACTAATACTACCACTTGCCATGCGCAGCGACATGTTGCCTTCTTAATTGTCTGTTCCAGCCTTGGACGTGATGCAAATTTGTTGTTTTGTCCTATTGTCTGGGCTGTGTGCAGAGGACACCAAGGTAAGATAATACATTATTGGCTAGTGTTGAGATGTGTCACCAGGAAAATGGTGGCGTGCAAATCATACGGCTGCACAAACAAAAAGCGCAAAAATCACGGAAAACAACACATCGGCACAAGCCGTATGCAATATAGTAATCTGTGAAGAACAAGTTTGTTCAAAATCAGTACAGGGATTTAGAAGAGAGAGTGCCTTCAAGGAAGTCTGGATAGACGAATGTGCAGACTGGGTGAAAACGTGCTGAAGGGATAAAATATGCATAGAATATATATATATATATATATATAAAGAGAGAAAAATATAACAAAATAATTATATATTTGTGAATTTTGCCTTGCTTACCTTTTTGTTTAAGATCTTTGGTAATGTGCCAAACTGTGTAGTTGGTGGTAGTTGCTCCACCTGGTTATTAATATCTGATGGAACTGACTCCGTTCTTCTGATTTTCGAAACTAGAAAAAAAAAAAAATAAAAAAAATAAAGGAACCATTAAATACTGCTTAGTGTACAGGAAAAAATACATTTTTAGTTTTTGTAAACATTTCATAACACCTACTTGGAATTGTCTGGCACTGAGGTGCTTCTTTGGTACATTTGTTGTGGCACTTTATCCTGAAGTAAAAAAATTTTTTTTTAGCAAATTGTGCATATTATAATCAGGTGATACGGTAAAGCAGCCATGCTGACTTACTTGCAGTGTTTGCACTTCACACCAAAAAGCATGTTTTTCTGACAGACCGCACACGTCTGGGAGAACCATGACTTGGTGGAAAACCTTTAAAAGTAATATATAAATAAATTTTTATAATGTACTATATACAATGCCCAGCCCCAAAAATAAATTACATGCTGTGATATTTTGTTAGATAGCCTTAAGCTTTGATTACAGCATTTTATCTCCTTTGTTTTGACAAAATGAAGCAACAACACAGCATTCATTGCCATGGTTCATTTTTCACCGACATCTTGTACTGACGATGGAAAAACTTAACCACTCAATAAAGTCTTCACCAGCACATCCTAAAGATTTTACACTAGGGTTAAATTTAAGACTTTGTGGTGCCAGTTCATGTGTGGAAATCATTCCTCACCGCTTTCTCACTATTTGAACCCCAATTCATTTACATTTTTCATACCTCGTGGCAAGAATTGAAAATTGGGGCTCAAATCATGAAAGCATGGTTCATTCGGTGAATTCTGGTCGTCAATTGATTTCCTTTTATCGCCACATAATGTTGCTGAGCCTCGATCTCACCTGAAGCAACAATGCCATGGTGATTATGGCTATAATCAAGGCCAATGGCTTTTTTTCCCCCAGGAAGTGTAATTTAGTGCTAACACAAACACCCTATGAAGGACGAACTTTAAATATATGTTCTGAGTTAGATTTGAAGGAAAGACAGGCTGCGATATCATGAAGAACAAAAAGTGATCACATTGTCTCACCTGTGTGTAATCGTTAGACCATAATCTCTCCTCACACCCGGTGTTGATTTGCCTTTGTTTCACAGAAACACAAATTTTCCAAACTGTGAGTGTAGGACACAGAAAGCAATAACAGAAAGCTAGCCAACACTCTACTTTCTATAGGTTTTCTACCTTTCTGTCCTGGACTTTCCACATGGACTGTGTTGGGAATGTGAGGAGAGGGGACAGACAGCAGTGGCGAGCGGGTGAGCAAATCCTCACAGTCATTTCTACCATCTTGCGCATGCACATTTAGAAACATCTTTTTCTTCTTTACATTCCTGCAGAGGGGAAGAGAAGATACTGCATTGGCTGGAAATCTAAAAAACTATACTCAATCACGCCTTATAATTTCCCCATGACTGATCAAAAGCTATATTTCCCAAGTGCATCAGGTGCACAAAGTGGTTCTGTCTGAATATGTAAAACTAAAACATGGAATCTAAAAATAAACTGCTTCATGGGATACAAGAGTGAACATCTCCAGAACAATTTCAGGCAGGAGTTCAGATTACTGATCGTAAGGCACTTCTGCTATAATATTGACATTTGGCAGTGGCCCCCTTCTGGACGCCAAAAAGTCTAAGCTTGTGGCCTCAGGATGACTCTGGTGAGAAATGCAGGAGGTGGGTGTGCCTGTGGGAGGGTGGCAATTCTCACATTCCTACAACGCTGTGTGTTACGACACACATATGACATCATGCACCCTGTCGTAATGTGAAAATGTGCACTGTGGCAGTGAACATGCACTCAAACATTTAACCTCTATGATCCAAGCTGACTCACTCTGGCTGCTATAACTGGCTGATACACACTGAGTTTCTAAAATGCAGATCTTCCCTTATGTACCACATGTAAATGAGATCATTTTCAAGAGTGGGTAGAATGAATCATTATTTAAATACCATTTAAATTTTATGAACTGGTGAGAAATGGGTCACTCCATATCAACTGAACCAGAGCCCCCATGCAAATTTCGAATTTCATGAATCATTGCTCACTGCAAGTTACTTGCACTCATTTTAATCACCTTATTTAAAAAAAATGGTAAAATTCTGGAGAGCGTTGACAGTCTGTGATTTGGATTTGCAAACCTGTCAAACCCATAATTTTTATTTAGCCATCAGAAAAGTTGTAGAACTGTTGGTTAACACCATCTGTTCCTCACATAATATGTTTGGTTTAACTGTAATGTGGTATAGAAAATGCAAAGCTCATTGTGATGCATATGTTTTTAGGCTGCCAGTAAGAATTTATGAGGACCAAGTAATAAATAAATAAATATATTCATAATGGTTATATTTAATGATTTATGGTCCTTAGAAGTTGGCTCCAGAATAAAAAGTGTTTTTTTGGCTCTCAAAAGCAACACAGATGACCATTTTCACATTTTTTGTGCCATAACATGTGTGCCAACATAAAAAAAAATAAAGTTGCATTTTTTTCCTTTTGATTTTATAGCTTGCTAATTTTAACTATTGTCACTGCTACTTAATTTGTTTAAAATTTGCAGGTTTTTTTCCTGCATATTTTTGCATATTTTTATTTTGAAAACAAACTACACATTTTATTTCAATAATAAATATTATTTGTGAAAATAATGAAATGACATATGTGTAATAAAGACAATTTCTAGACCACATCACAGTTAAAAAAAAAGAAATTATGGGGCTGTCATATCTGAAAATACAAATTAGATGCCATCAAACTCTCTCCAGAAGTAAGGCAGTTTTGTTCAGGTTGAGCCCACACGTCCTAGGAGGGGCCAAACCTTATGAACAAGCCAACTGGGCCGAACTATTTGACTATTTTACACAAGATATTTGGATCTATCACAATGAGATGTATAATAAAAAAGGTGGGGAAGCTCCTGAAATATAATCGATTTGACATGGAATGACCCAAATGCACTATTTTTAAATATTTATAATGTGCATGTTGATTAAGTAAGTTTGGGCTTGTGAGACAACGGACGTAAATGTGTGCTGCTCCTAACGTAGGGCTTGTTCGTGAGCTTCAGTGCTGTGCTTTTGTTGTGTTTTTGCTCCGGATCTCTACTCAATGTTTGCTTTACTTTTGTTCCTGGTGTTTTGTTCTTGTGTTGCATATGTTTTGTCTACTGCTTATTCCATTTTTGGGTAAACAGAGCACTGTATTTTTTTCACGTGTGACTCCCTCAACTTCCAATAGCCAGATAATGTATGATATATAATAGGCCGAAGATTTGTAAAACATACTATATTATTCAGTCATTTGCAAAGCCTACTAGGGTCCCAGGTCTCAGCCGACTCTGGGCGAAGGTGGGATACACCCTGAACAGCTCGCCCCCACCAATATCGGGACGCGAACCCAGAGCCTTCTTGCTGTGAGTCTGATGTGCTAACCACTACATCACCATGATGCCCATATGCCTCAAACTTTTCGTTAAGTTCGATTACTTTCTCATTATGGAATAATAAATAAAATGTCTTGTCTATGATGAAACTCTTGCAATCAATGATAGACCTTTAAATGTAAGCACAGATGTTTGTGTCACATTCGCCAATATGTTCACATGACTGAATCATGATATTGTTACATATGCAAATCAAAAGTGAGGATCAAACTCTGATTATAACTCAGTTTGGTTTACTTTCTTTTTCTTTCTCAGGAAAGGCTTAGCAAAGATAAAGTTTCATTACAAACCTGCATGCATGGACTTACTTGTGTACAGGCTCGTCTATGCGGTTGGCGAGCTGTGTCTGGCTCTTGCTGCGAGGTAGGGTGGGGAAAAGCTGGCGCAGCTTGGATGGCGGTGTGTGAGGGAGTTTCAAGAATTCGTTCCTATTAGTGGGTGGTGTAGGGGGTGGAGTCGATACCTGTCCCAATGGGCGCCGTAGCAGCTGAGGTGAGGAGCAGAAAGGGTCGGCTAGTCCGTTCAAAAATGGGGTCGCATGGGGTCCAATTGGGCAGTCCAAAGTGGGTACAGCAGAAACGGAGACAGAACGTTGGCTTCCAGGCGTCAGAGTTGTTACAGCAGAAACAGAGACAGAACGTTGGTTGCCAGGCATTGTGGGGATAAAAGTGGCCCGAATGGCTGGGTTTGGGCTGTAAGGTTGGGGACTGGAAGTGGAGCAGAAAAGCTGATCAGCAGAGAAAGAAGAATTGATGTCACCGCAAGCAGGTTCTACAATCCAGGGAACTCCGTCATCTTTGGGCTCCCGACCTGAATGGGCACCAGAGTTAGAGAATATCCATCACCACCCTTATAGTGGCCCTACAAGCAGTTGATTATGTGAATCAATGATGGAGGCCTGTCTACCTCTTTCTGAGATTGAGCTATAACCAACTTGATAAAAAATGGGGCAAAGGATCATAGTACACATGGCACTAAATTAATTATAGATAATAGAGAGAATACATTTATAATTTTCCTAATTGAGACATTTATCTTTATCTTATCTTTTTCTTTACTTGGAATGGAGCAACTGTGCACACAATTTCTTTCGGGATCAATAAAATATTCTGATTCTGATGATTCAGATACTGTTACATTAGTGTGGACACTTTCTTGTGGCGACATATTTCATGCTCATATTACATTTTACTTAAGAACTGGGGGCTGTTGAAATGTCATCTCTCTCTGCTATGGATATTTCTGTCATGTGCTGTTTAACCATGTGGCTTGACATTTATCTGCAGCAGGTGAAAGGGCAAGTAAAACCCACCTGTCAGTGGCCCAGAGCTGGAGGTGGAAGAGGTAGAAGAGGTGGTGCTGGTGGTGCTCTTGAGACAGGAGAGGGCAGCAGTGATGCGGGAGCACTCATCAGCACTGGAGCCTAGTTTCCTCATGGTCTCCTGCACCTGAGAACCAGACATCTGTAGCAATGCATCTACAGTCAGGTTCAACGGTACTGCCTGCAGGAAAGAAAGAAAAAGAACAGAACAAACAACATGTGACAAAGTGATCTGTATATATCATGCAGTATATATAAAAGGCACTTTATTTATACCTGTTCAACTAGATTATATCCTAGACATTTCCCAGGAGTTCCTCACTGTACATATACACTGCCTAGCCAATGAAAGTCTTGCACTCTAATATTTTGTTGGACCGCCTTTAGCATTGATCATACCATCTAAGCTTATTTGTCTCGGCAAATTCAAGCATTTATTTTCATCCAGTGTTGGGCTCATTTTTTGGTGACATCTTTGTTTTGATTTGATTTTGATGTTTTGAATTGATGATGGGAAAATCAAACCACTCCATGAAGTCTTCTCCTGCCCATCCCAAAGATTCTGAATAGGGTTAAGGCTAGCCAGGTTCATTAGGGTTTGGTGCCAGTTCATGTGTGAAAATGATTCCTCATGCTCCCTGAACTATTCTTTTACTATTTGAGCTCAAATGCTACATCCGTGTATCCATCAGGGAAGGAAAAGTTCAATGATAGGATAACCTGGTCATTCAATACATTAAAGCCGTTAGCTGACTTCATTTAAGTCCCACTTAATGTTGCTGAGGCTCAACCTGACCAAATGAAGCAACAATTACATGCCGACTATGCACTAATTAAGGCTAAAGGATATATATATATATATATCAGCAAGGTAACAAGCCAGGACAGCAACCACCCCTCTGATCTTCCCTGTCACTCTGTGACCTCAGGGTTAAACAAAGCAGATAATTGATAAGGCTAGGATATGCCTACTATAATCTCCTTTGCCCACAACATCCTTTATGGAAAAGTAAAAAAAGGGATGGTCGACCACACTCAACAAGGTTCCCTTTGAACATTTTTCCATTGGGTGGCCACCAGAGATAGAGAAAGGTCTGTTCTGTGTGGTGATAAAGAGCAATTCAGTAATGTCGGCCATAGGTGGAGGGCCTTCCTCCAGTTCCCCACTTACCACTCAGAGTGCTGGCATAGTAAACAGAGTTAGCAGTATTCTGGTAATCCGTCTTTCTTTCACCCTGTATGTCAATGTGAGTCTCTCCTTGCTCCCCTGCCCAAACTGCATTCCTGTGCCCTGGTGTCTTGCTGGCGTCAGCTCATCAACAAACACCACCACATACCCACCCACACAAAAACCCAGATACCCACTCACCCAGGCACACACAGACACACACATGACACAAACTCGACAACATTCCTTTGGTCAGCAAGATCTTTGAGATAAACCTTATGCAGCTGAAACCTTCTTTTACCTGTTGATAAACTTTCAAGTTGGATTGAATTTTGATTGAATTTTCATGATGATACATTTAGTAATTTGTCAGTAGTTATCACTGATTTGCTGTATCGTAATGCGGCATTCAGTGATCGGTCATTTATTTGTAACAAACTGTAATTATCACAGGTTGATGCTCTGGATGACATAATTGGGGAAGCAACTTTGGGATATTCCTCTCTTAGAAAAAACTATATACTCTTTCATTATTAATTTCTGTACATTTAATTAAAGTTTATTCTGTACACACGAATGACTGACACATCTATGACAAGAAAAAATGAAAGTGGTGAATTTCTACCATCCAGCTGAGATACATGTGCTACTTCCTGGGTTCAGTTGACAAAAAACATAATTTGCGTGTTGTTCGAAATCACTGGCTTTAGGTACATCATATAAAATAAATTTGAAGTGCACCCAATCAACATTAGTAACACAACCAAGAAGCAGGACCAAATACTAATGTTTCAAGAAGCAGGCTACTCCGTAGTTATCTAGCTGCACTCGATCATGATCAACTCATTTAAATATAATATAAATACTTAGTCACTGCCTAAAATAGGAGATCCAAAAATGTTTGAATTCATTTTCAGCAAAGAAAAAGCTATAATACAACTCATCATCTTTTGAGTGGCATTCAAAAATGTATTTCTCCTAAAGAAGAAAAAAACAGTGACTAAACAAAAACATTTTCTGCAAAATACAAGAGCACTCAGCAACGATGGCAGTATGCACGGGTGTTGTGCTACCTGTGCGGGCGGGTGAGCATTGATGCAACAACAAAAACAGGCTCATGGCTTTAAAATATTTGCATAAGTATGCTAAAGACATGTCCGTCGCATGACTGAAAAACGTTTAATAAATGAACAAAGATAATAGCCTCAACTACCTTCTGTTAGATTATATCATGTCTGTCTACATAATGCCATAAAATAAAATAAAAAGATTACCATACTGTGAGCGGAGAAGGACCTATTTTCCCTATGGTAGTTAAAATTAACAGCCAGTGTGTCGGCCTGGGGGAACCACCGAGCCTCTACAATTTTAGTGGTATGTGCAGAACACGTTTATTAGAGTGTGTGAGTGTGTGTGTGTGTGTGTGTGTATACATGCTGGCGTATGTGGTTTCTGTTGTATTTGTGGAGGAAAAAAGCAACAATACATGCCACCTACTAAGAAACAAAGGAAAAAATTACAGCCTGTGCACACATTTCTCACAGGAATAGGAAGCTCTCTTCTAGGAATCAGTATGGAAGCTTCCTTTTTGGACAAAAGCCAAGACTATAAGTAGGACAGACATAAGTGCCTGCTCAAAAATTCTTAGTTCTATTGGATAAAAATGTAAAGAATATTTATATTAAAACTGGGACACTTTCAGAATTTAAAGAGGATGTTAGCTGGGAGCTGCTAATGATGACTTATAAATTAATCAAAACCAACACACCAGATGCATTTTACAGTAAATTTACACACGTCACTAACACATTTCACCTATATTCCACCAACCCCCTCCGAAAACAGGAGCTGTGGAACTCCAAACTTAATCTAAATCTTAGTCTGTGTTATAACCTCACATCCAGTTGTACTTATTCACAGAAGACCTCGAACACGGAATATCTTGATGAAAAAACATACCAGTAAAAGTCATACCTACATCTAGTTTGGAACTGGAGTTAGTGTTAGGACCCAAAAGAGCCACAATCTCTACTTACTAAAGCAATCAATCAAATAAACAACAGCTGTATTAATGACAATAAACTTGTTCGCAGCAGCGTCTATGATACATGTTAATCTGATTAACTAATTATGAAATTTCATCAATATATAGTGCTTAACACATTTATCAGGCCGCCTCATAAAAGAAAGAAATACAAATATTTTTGAAAAGTTCATTAGAATTTTATTGGCGGCACTGTGAGCACATCCACCTCAAAGCAAGGTTCTGGGTTCAAGTCATAGTTCGAAAACATGCACATTAAGCTACTTGGCTGTTACAAATTGCCCATAGGTGGGAATGTGAATGGTCTGTGTGTTGGCCCTGCGATGGTCTGGCAAGCTGTTCAGGGTGTTCCCTGCTTTTGCTCAGTGTCTACTGAGACAGGATCCAGCCTCCCTGGGACCCTAATCGGATTAAGCGGTTTGGTAAACAAGTAAAAAATAAGAATGAGATGAACATTTTATTGGTATCTCTTTGTTTTTACATTTAAATGCAAAATTTGGGCTTCCTTTGGCCTTCATTACATGAGCACTCTTGCTGGAATTGTTTTTACATATTCATGCCACTGTTTTTGTAGCACTGTTTCAAACTGCTTGTACCTTTATCTGATCTTCTTGTTCAAATGTGACCTGCAAGCCCCTAACCAATCACATGAAAAAATTTTTTTTTTAAAATTACGAAAGTTAAAAAGATCAATATCTTTTTAAAAGGACAACGTTTGACCGAGGTATGGACAAAGGAAGTGGTAACGGAAAAATCTTTTCAGTGAAAAACACATTTAAATTTTCTACAATATACTACTTAGCAGTATATATTTCTGTAAAAGCTATTAACATGAAATCTATGACAAATATTTAACCCTTTAAAATCTTAACTTACACAAAGGTTCAGGAAAATCGTTCACTTGGAACATTCTTATAATAGTCTGCTTCAAACCGAATCAAAACCAAGTGCAGGTTTATCATTGGGTTTATCAATGCTCTTGATGGGATTTTCTTCATCCTAAACCATCAGACTCCAAACGCACTTTCTTCATAATCTTTCCAAGATAGTGAAACATATTCAGCAAGAAAATCAGATAAATCGGTTGAAACTGCAGCATTTGTACTGTGCCATCTAGCAGCGTGCTTGGTTGTAAAAGGAAGCTTAAGTGAACATGTACGTGTAAACTATGTAATACTACACCAAATTATGCTATGTGAACTATAATAGTGTCATATTTTTTGGATATTTTATAAAGGAAGAAAGTCTCGCTTTTCCTCATTAAATGTAGGTTTTGATGCATATATATAGTCAGAAATTATAAAAAAAATTAACAACAACAACAATCCATTCTTTCTTAAAATGTACTCCTACACCTCCTGATTGGTTTGGTGCTGTAGGGTCACAAATAATCACTACACAATTTATAAAAGTTTGGGATCTTTGTATTCCTAATATATGAATCCATGTACAAAACCTATTTAAATTACTCTGTGCTCCTGAATGGTGCATCGACAAGGTGCATGATTATCAACCTGGAGATCGCAAGTTCAAATCCAGGTTGATGCAGGAAATCCATGGCAGCTAATTGGCCGAGCTGTCATGGGAGGGAGGGATGCCATACACTCCCCTGTCACTCACAGCGATCACCATCAATAGGTGTCTTTGAGTTTATTCTCCCCAAAAGGGGTGGACAGCGCTGAGTATGTCAGGCTGCCTCTAGGCGCATGTGCATTTGGGTGGCAGCATTACAGGTCGTGGGGAGTGCAACCCCTCCCTGGTTGGTGGTTGTCGTATGTGATAGGGAGGCAACACTTGACAGGTGGGAACTGGATATGACTAAAAATAGGGGAGAAAAATGAGAAAAATAAATAATAAATAATAAAAGTTAAAATTTCCCCAAGCTGTGGCAGATACATACATACACTAAATAAGTACACTTGTACATTCATGAAATCATTCAGTTTGCCAATCATGTGACAGAAGTGCAATGCAGAAACAGCTCAAAAACTTCCGTTACTTTCACCATCATACATCAGAATAACTGTAAAGCGAAGTGGCTTTTGACTGTGGCAGGGTTGTTGGTGAATGACAGGCTAGTTTGAATAATTCAGAAAGCTCCTGGGAACTCTCTGAAGTTTACACAGAATGATGTGGAAAAAGAAACAAATATCTAGTGACAGGGTAACAAAGTGTAACATAACTCAAATAACTATTCATCCAACCATGGTGAGCAGAAAAAATATATATCTCAGAATAAACACTAACTTGAAACTTAGGGCAGAATGAGTTACAGTGTCTTTTCAGCTGGAAACGGAAATATGAGGCTACAACAAGCACAAACTTACTGAAACTTTGGAAATACACTTTACGTATCGCCTTTAGAACCCCACCATGCTAAGACTCTTTGGCAAGATCCCAACTACAAGTGTGCCTCTGTCCACCCAGCAGTATTAATGGGCACCAGTAAAAATACTGGGAAAGTAACCTGCGCTGGACTGGTGTCCCATCCAGGAGGAGTAAGGTTTCACATTACTGAAACCGGGATAAATTCTGGCTGTGATGAGCCACTAGGCTCAGGTGTAAAAAGCCCATATATACCATCAACTTCAATAATCAACTTTGCAGTTTTTGTGCTCCCACTGTAGCCTCAGATTCCTGTTCTTGTCAGATGTGTTGTACCCCATTCTACTTAAAGCACGATGCATTTCATGAGGAATAATGTATTGAGTATTGAGTGGTTAACTGTTACTGCAGACTTCCCATCAGCACGTCACAGTACCTTTTAAATCCTTTTAACCTGTATCTGCATGATTTTATGCATTATGCTGTTGCAACATGATTGACTGACTGGATCGCTGCAAGAATGAACAGGTGTATATGTGTTCCTCATAAAGAAATTCGTGCGTATAGAATATATAGCCTATTGCCAACTGTTTTGAAAGCATTGTTTAAATCGATATCCCATATCAACTTTAGACCTCCACGCAGTGGAGATTTTCAGTACGGTTGCTTTTGTTAGAGACAAGCCAGGACAGAAAACATGCTGAGTATACAAGAGTTTGACACATACCTCCCAAACGATGGTGTCTGAACATGTTTTTCCTGCCTGCGATCTGTGTTCACGTATGATTAGAAGTAATACTCAAGTGCAGACCAATAACAAAACCAGGAAACAAGTATGATCCATAAACAGCATGCTGATGACCCACATACATGCAGTGTTTTAATGATCACTAAGGAAAGCACCATTCACAAATCATTAAACAGTCCGGGCTACAAACACAACTGATAAATTTTCCTTCCTGTCTGTCTGACAGAGAGCTTCACCTGAACTGGAAATGGTGCCCGATTACATCATACTACTGTTTACAAAGTGACCTGTAGGACCTCTGACCAAATGTTGGGTCAGAATGTGCAGATAAGGCTAGATATGAAGACCAGTATCCCTCACCTTTATGAGGGCATTATGTGTACAAACTAGGAATTAACAGCTTACTGCAGGTGCTAATACT
The DNA here is from genome assembly GCA_039654305.1 of Porochilus rendahli. NCBI lineage: Eukaryota > Metazoa > Chordata > Actinopteri > Siluriformes > Plotosidae > Porochilus > Porochilus rendahli. Next base: position 14,252,596 of record JBCNYG010000013.1, on the reverse strand, counting down.
GCAAACAAGAGCCCAGAGAGAGAGAGAGAGAGAGAGAGAGAGAGAGAGAGAGAAAGAGAGAGAGAGAGAGAGAAAGAGAGAGAGAGAGAGAGAGAGCGAGAGAGAGATGTTGTGACCAATGAGGAGCTTTTTAACTACCTCAGCAACCCTCACCCCATTATTGGACAGGCCCTCTTTTGAACCCCCATGCTTTTCCTCTTCTACAGAGGGCATGTTAGTGGGATTGAGGAGGCCCTCGAAGTAATCCTTCCACCTCCTAACAACAGCTTGTTCAGCCTGTCGGTACCTGTCCACTGCTTCGAGAGTCCCACAGGCCTAAAGGACCCTAATAGGCCTCCTTCTTCAATATGACGGCACCCCTTACCACAGGTGTCCACCACAGGATTCAGGGGTTGTCCCCACAACAGGCACAGATAACCTTCTGGCCACAGCTCTGCCTCAATAACGGAGACACGAACATGGCCGATTCGGATTTTGAATCAGCACGTTGACCCCACGGCAGGCACGAAGACCTTCCGGCCACAGCTTTGGGCTGTTGCCTCAATAATGGAGAAACAAATCACTACCCATTCAGACTCTATGTCCCTGGTCCCCACTGGGATGTGTAGCTCTGCTGGAGGTGGGAGTCGAAGGCCCTTCTGACAGAAGCCTTCACCAAACATTCCCAGGAGACGCTAACTACACACTGGTGTCTTCCAGTGTCAGAACTCAGAGCCCCCTCTGAGTGGACATACGCCGGGTAAAAGCGAAGTCCTCCTTTGCACCTGGTTATTTCTTAATGCATGCTCAATAGTTCAACAATAACTTAAACACTTTAATAAAATCACAATGCAATCAGATGAGAAGGAGTAAACAACCTGTTTATTGAAGGGTACCCGCCAACAACAACAAAGTCTCAAAGAGCAGCTGGTTTCCTCGAGGACTGACCATATTGTCTACTAACAAAAGTCGGTGTCCGATTCAGAAATCAGCAAATTTTCCTTGGGGCTTCGTACCCTATTATACACAATAGAACCTTAGGAGGCCGCCCCTTTTGTCCACCTGCCCAAGGTTTTTTCCAATTATGTTCATTATTACGGCTATCTTATCTTTTCACACGTGGTGTTTTCCAAGGTTTTTTCTGATTATGTTAATACTGTTCATCTTATCCTTTTTCTGCCTGGTGTTTTCAGTTCCCATCCACATTTTTGTTCATGTTCCCATGTTATTTTACTATGTTCTTGGCATAATTTCACTTCTGTATCTCCTTGTTGTGTCTCGTCAACGTTGTTAAGGGTCATGTTCTGTGTCTAGTAATTTTTTTGGTTGCTTATTGTTCATTGTGAGATAGTTTTGCGTGCCTTGCTGATAAGTCGGATGCTAGTATCATACTGTAATGGTAAATCAGGTAGACTATATTACCATAAATGCTAATTAAAAACGTTATATAGTACCATAAGGTTAGATTATACAGGATGTTAGATTATACAGGAAAAAAATTATATTGCACCTACATGCTAATACACATAGGATATATGTTTTTTCTCTGACACCAGGGGCCTCATGTACAAAGACTTGGAATTACTGAAAAATGGCATACGCTTAAATCCAGAAAACGTTGTACGCACCAAAAAATCCAGATGTATGAATCTGTGCGTACGCATGAACCCAAGCACATTTTCTTTGAACATCCGAATCAGCATGGAAGCATGTAGGAGTACCCGACCCCTCCCCGACCACGCCCCTATTTAAATATGCAAATCATATTTAAATTAACCCTGCACCGGAGATTCCCCTCTGCACAGGTTCAGAAAACCATAATGAGAAATAAAGAAAAACAATAAGCGGAAGACGGGGAGGCGCGCAAGAATGAACACATGCGGAGTTAAGTAAGAACACACGCGGAGTTAAAAAAAAGTGATCAGACTTATAGGTGGCCGTTAAGCGGAGGACGGCTTCCCACCGCCAAAGTCTGGCACAATCGGGGGGGGGGGGACAGGAGAGGAGGACCTCACCCCATTCGAGCAGAGAGTGATAAGTGCCACCACTCTTTTAGGGGTAGTGGGAGTGCATAAGGGGGACTCCGATTACCCCCAAGCTCACAGCCCTGTAAAATAGAGCTTCATGTGGAAATATGGTTTGGTAAATTTAAACATGCCAGTACAAAAAGATATCCAAGACTTTGACTCATTTTTTAAAATTATTTATTTATTTTTTAAAACAGAAAGTCAGACGGAGGGCATACAGCCACCTGAAGCTCCCGGAGGAAACGGTGAAAAACATCTCCTTACACAGAATCCACCGTCTGGGCGGGAGGAAACCTGGAGCTGGCAAACCGAGACTGATCGAAGCCAAGTTCGTCAACTTCAAAGAGAAGGAGTAGGTGAAGCACCAGGGCTGTGAACTGAAGGGCACGAACTTTGGCGTGAATGACCAATACTCGAGAGAGATCCTGGACCGATGGAGAGTCCTGTTCCCCATCGGGAGAAAAGCGATTGCCGAGGGCGCGCATGCCGTCATCGCAATGGATAAATTGCATGGATAAATTGCTTATTTCTGGCGCTGTCATAGTCGGCTGCCGTCGCGATTGCTCCTACCACTTTTTTTCCTTTATTTTGTTTTTGAAATAATTTTTATTTCATGGAACCAGCAAATTTATTAATTTATGGAGTGCATTCGTTACGATAGGGATACTTTTATTTCTATTGGTGTACAATGTACTCACAATTCAACGCTTTTAACCCTGGATCCGAGCTGGCCGACGGAGATCCTGAGGAAGAACAAAGGACGGAACCCAAAGCGGCGGCCTCGGGGGAAACAAGACAGCGTCAGGAACAGGCTGAGAGCTCGTGCACACCGCACACCTCTGCCCAGCATTCTGCTTGCCAACGTCCAGTCTCTGGAAAATAAGCTCGATGACCTCAGGGCCCGGGTAAAGTTCCAGAGAGACATTCGGGACTG
>JBCNYG010000013.1:14234115-14249556 GCA_039654305.1 Porochilus rendahli | reverse complement strand
GTTAACTAAGCAGCTAATCAGTTAGCAGGCAATTCATTTAGGCTGGAACCATTCATTCAAAGTATATAATGTGAACAATCAGCATTCAGATAAATGTTGATGAAGTTTTATTCACCTAATGCAAGTCTAATTTAAAATATTACATCTGTCTTCCAGATAAATGATTCTTGCATATTGACATTAATTAAAAAATAAAAGACACTTAAACAGTATTAGTTATGAGATTAAGATACGTGTGTGTGTGTGTGCATAAGAAATCAAACTGACATATTATTACTAGTAATAAAGCATTAATAGGCTATACAAATAAATAAAACCATAATAATATTGAAGAAATAATGGACTGCGTAATTACAATAAGAGAGACTGTGAATTTAACTTGTCCTCTTAGTGACTCTTAAGGGTCAGATATTTTTCCCCTGGTCAAGCATGGTGCAACAGCAAAGCAATACTTAATAGCTTCCAAGCATGAATCATACTAACCAAGAAAAAGAGGTTTCCTATGACATGCAGTTTATTATTTCCTGGAATAGTTTGCAGGGACATACCTGTTAAAACTGCATCTAACCAAGCTGCAAAACTTCGCAATGATAAACCATGTGTGTTCAAACCACCCTGCCCTCTGTTACACTCATTCAAGTGACATTCGAATGACAAATATTTACCACTGACTATTGATTAAAAATATGTTACCTAAGAAACAAACCTACGTAATCATGCATGGATGCATGCAGTCATAAATGTATGGGGGAGACACAGATATGATTCCTGGGAGCCTAGTGTGTCCAAGAGATTACACACATTTCCCTAAACTGTACAATCATGCAAATTATCTTCAAAGAGCCAGTCTGATCTTGTCTGCCCCAAAGGAAATTCCTGTGTGTTTCCTGAGAATATCATCACATTTTCGAAGCTTGCAAGAACATAGTTGCTGTAAATGTGACTTCAAGTGGGCCACCAAACACACTGACGCAATTCTGTCTTGTGAATCAAGCAGCTCAGAGAAGGAGAATATTCAGATTAAGAAATAACAGCAAAAACAAGCTTTTTATTTCCACACACGCAGCTCGGAAATTGAGCCAAAGAAGAAGCAGATGGAAATAAAAGTGGCTAGGCATGGCCAACATTCCTGTAGAATGATATACACACAAAAACACAGACATGCAGCCTAGGCAACTTTTTCTACCTCAGTGTCCGTAAAACAGCACAGGTATAGGTAATGATATACTTGATATTAAGGATCCGCCTCCTTTTAAGGCAAAAATATGACCATAATCCCGAGTTGTCCGTCTAATTCTGTTATTCCAACACTTCGGTCGTCTTGTCTTCTGCGCCAATTCAATTTGGTTCTATCTGCCTTAAAAAAATTTTCAAGGCAGTGTGGAAGCCAGAGGAATCCTGTTCGGGCCAGTTGAGTGTGTGTTATGTGTGTACACAAACAGGCCGGGGGTCAGTGGGGTGTAAAAATAGAGTGAGCGGAGCACGTAGGACAGAAGCTGATTCAGCACATTCTAGGATAGGGGGTCAGATCGGGTGTGGTCCCATGCGGGACTGGAAGGACAGTGACACCGTGTAATGCAACCGTTTGTGCAGCAATACACACCGATAATCCTGCACTGTTACATTTCTCACGACCTTCGTTTTTATACACGGCTTTTATTTCAGGCATTGTTTGCAAGACAGCAAAAAAGGAATGTACGAGTAAATTACAAAACATACACATTTATACACAGGCCCCTCCCCATAGGTGCTTCTATTTATTGATGTTAACATCCCAGAACTTAAATCCTGCTGTCTCTTAAGGTGCCACGAATATATCAAAAACAGCTTAATAAAATTATCATTCATATTAATGACATGAAATGGATCAGAAGGCTTTTATTTGCATTTTTTTTTTATTTTTCCAGCTCAGAAATGACCTTCACCTCAGCTGCATCAGAGCTCTGCAGAGGGTTTTTTGTTTGTCATTTGTTTCAAACACATTAAATGAAGCGTATAACTTTCTACATGCAATAAACGAAAGTGTCAGAGGTTTCAATGTCACTGCAAATCCCCTCACAGTCAGCAGAGGGCTCTAAAAATTACAAATTGCACCTCTTTCTAAACTTATGTACCTCCTGGATGGTGGGAGGAGAAAACAATAGATTTTCATCCTTCAGGCGATGTTGCTTCTTGCATTGTTTTAGTGAACGGACACTTATAAAACATTTAGCTCTTTCAGAGCAGAAAAAGAGAGCCTTTTCAGCTGATTTACAAAAAGGTTCATGTGATGTTTAAACTGTAAGACCACTCGGCTTTGTATGGAGTTGCAGATCACTTGCTGCTGTTGCGTTGCTTGTTACCTTTCGCTACGCGGAAGGTACTGTGATGTGCCGATTTTCGTTCCGCAGTAAATTGTGCTATATATTGTTCATGTTGTTACTACTAGACGTTTGATAGCTAATGGTAATTATACTAAAGTAAAGTAATATCACACTGGTTAATACAATTATATAGACAGGAACTTTACAACAGGTCTTACGCTGCGATCTAATTAGATCATTAAAAGTTCAACTTCATCTTCATGTTAGACAGAGCATGCACGTGTCTGAGGACTCGGAAGTTGTAAGTTTTTAAATTCGAATTTCTCCACTAATGACATCTTAACTAATGTCATGACAGTAGTAATGCAATTAGTAGTATTAGTATAAATACGTCATTCAGGTAACGTAACGAAACCTAATGTTAGGCCCCATTAGACAACAGCAATGATGTGACATTATATATGCCAGTTGCTGCCACACAAGGTTAGTGAACGACGTGTGTTCGCTCCACCAGTCTTTTTAATTAATTATTTTTTGGATTTCCCCCCATTTTTCTCCCTAATTTAGTCGTATCCAATTCCTACCCATCAACTTTTTTTTGCCTTTCCTATCACACGACCACCCCCGACCAGGGAGGGGTGTAAGTAAGTACATGCCCCCTCCGTGACATGCGATGCTACCTCCTGCCTCTTTTCAAGCTGCTGCGCATGCGTATTTGGGGGCAGCCTAACACACTCAACGACACTAACAACGACAGGGAAGTGAGAGTATGGCATGCCTCCCTCCCTCCCTTGAGAGCTCGGCCAATTAGCTCCCATGGACTCCCGGTCACAGATGGGTGTGGCATCAATCCGGATTCGAACTTGTGACCTCCGCATTGATAGTCACCAGCCTCAGATCATAAAAGGAGTACGGAGTATGCTAATCATTGATGTGATCCATGAAAGTCACATCATACAGAAGGGCCAGATAAAAGATCTTCGTCTCACTGGAAGACAACCCGAGGAGGGCAGCGGAAAATCTGCCCACAGACCGAAGAATGACATGGTACACAGCTGGCAACTAATGTCGCCCAAGGCATGTGCTATGGCACCTAGAGAGACAGAAAACGCTGCTTGCTGGAGGATAATAAGTTCTAATGAACACTTACTTACTTATTCACTCACTCATCTGGAGCCTATCTCAGCCGAAACTGGGTGAAGGTGGACCCTGAACAGCTTGCCAGACCATCGCAAGGCCAACACACTCACAACTACACAACTAAATTGACATCCACATCTACGAGCAATAAGGAACAGCCAATTAGCCTCATGTGCATGTCTTTGGACTACAGGAGGACTGTAGGAGGAGTACCTGGAGGAATCCCATGCAAGCACAAGGAGAGCATGCAAACTTCACGCAGAAACACCCGAGTCAAGGCCTTACCCAGAACCCTCTTGCAGAAGTGGGGGAGGCAGATGCGCTAACCACTATGCGCTATATAATGAACATCGTATGAGAAATTTGCATGTGACGCATCAGCAGTTGCTTCAAAAAAAACAAAAAGAAAAACCCCACAAAAGCAGAACTGAGTACTCTGTTGTCATGGTTGGAGTATGTGTATCCCCATCCGCTCCTGTAAATAACCGGTGTCGCCTACTAATAAAAATCTTTCTCGGGAAAATCCTGAATCGGACACTGCTTAAAGCCAATTAGCTCAATGATAGCATTTAACATGCTAACTGCAAACAGCGGCTTACTTAGTATTCAACAGAGTCTACACGTTTGCTAATATAATACGTAGTTACAACCATAGGACACGCTGCTGGCAAGAAGGCAAAGAATCAACCAATGGAAAGATAGGCAATATGAAGAAAGTGCATTTATTTATTAAAACACACATAGGTACATACACATACCTCAATAAATTCAGGCCTGAGATTAATGGTATGGAGCCAATCTGACAGGCATGGGTAGGTGTTCAGGGCTGGTGATCGCTCACGCACTGGAACCCTCTGCTTACACTGCAGCTGCTTACTGATGTACTTTACCAGTTTGACCTACAGGGGCAGGCACAGACACAAACCACAAAAAACTTACAGAGGAACCAAAACTGAACCATCTCTCTCTCTCTCTCTCTCTCTCTGCATATAGTTATTTTTCTTAGCAGTTCAAGTCCTTTAACATCACTGAAGGTAGTCCTCTCCCTATATGAGGCAAGATGGAAACTTACCCAGAAGCAACCACACAAAAAGTATCATGTGATGCAACACCAATGGATAGATTTAACTATACTACTGGACTGTAGGGAAGTGGTAGCTCAGTGGGATGACCAATCAGAAGGTCGGGTTCAATTCACCGCAATGCCTTGCTGCAATGACTGGATGTTTAAGCAAGGCCTTTAACCCTTTTTTGCTCAGTAGTACAAAATGAGATAAATTTACATTCGCTCTGGATTTAGATGCCTTAAATACCAGAGAAGGACAGAGTGAATGAAACGGAAAAATTGCAGGTATGATCATCAGCTGTGAATATGACTGGACTTGAGGCCATGACGCACAAAATGACTCATGTTGAAACTTAACCATTTCAGTATAATTTCACTCTCAGCGCCTGTACACTGTTTGATTTTTTTTTATGTTGAATTAAAAAATCTGTGTTCAATGAAAACATGTGAAACTAAAGTGGGACATAAATATCTTTCATTTATCCAGAGCTCTGCTCCTACATGGCAGCCTCGGTGATCAACAGTGAATATTATTGAACATCATGTGACCATGGAGTCATGAAAAAATTCAGAGTATAGACTAAATACTGGGACATCAAACAGTCAGCAATAACCTGAAGCCCAAGAGGAACGACGTCATAATGTCAGGAGATCTCAAGATCTGACGATACCATAGACATGTGGGGTCGGGAGCGCATGTCCACAACAGCATAATCAGCCCTCAGGTCTGGATGAAAGGGCGGCATTGAGTTTTGAGATTGTGTGGTGGCTTCATGTGTTTTGGAGTAAGCATCTTATCCCTCCTCCAAATAAACTATTAAAACAGCGAAATAAATAAATAATAATAATTGTGAAAAATGCTGAATGTGTCTGACAATGCAAGTATGTCTCATTATAAAAATACCCTTGAAATGCGCTTGAAAATGAAAAATATTTTTATGCAAATTTTCTGGAAAGCATTTCTGTAAACATTCTAACATTAAAAATGTTTTGGGCGATGAAACCCATAGCTGAGGAAATCCCCATGAATGACGTCAGTGTGATAAGGTGGGTGAAAGCTGCTGCTGCTCTTGCTGTCTTTGCGTGTGCATGTGTGTGACAGAGAAAAGAGAGAGCAAAAAGGCTATACATGTGGTTAACTGCAAGTGTGAAAATGAGTTGATGCAAGGAGAACATTAATAGGTTGCTTAAAGGAACAAGAAGATTAGCTAAAACATGCTTCACGTTCATTATTAGGTCAGTTATCTAGAGTTAAATGCTTAATCGGGGTCAAGAAGCATAGTCAGTGCTGCTGCATACAGGATTATACAAAAAATAGAGATTTTACTTCGAGATAAAGTTTAATTTTTCACAGGTTTTAAATACAACTATTGTTGACAGCTAATTCTATCCATTGTCATCATGTACTGTAAAAATGTCTTTAAATATCTCCATGTGATATTTATCTGTATAGTCCCCACACCTAGAAGCATAAGTAGTTCAAATCTGCCTGTGGCATTCACTAGTCCACACCCACCAAACAATGGCACACATTGGATCGGTAAGGGCACAGAAGCAGACATGCCTATAATAAACAGAGTTGATAAATTGGGAAGAAAATTAGTAAGAAAAAAATTGCCTCCCAACCTGTCAATCACTAGAAGCCAGGGCAATCTGCAGTGGCTCCACCTGTCTTCCTCGTGATTTAGGAACCCTCCTAACAGCATGCATGACTGTCTATAAATAGCTATATGTTATTATAGTAAGCAGGTCTGACCTGTCTTCTCTGTACCCATGACAAACAAGCAGAGCAGGAAGATAGAAACATCTCTGCTCACAGCTGCCAGATGAACCACAGGCCGGAAAGCATAGTCTAACACACAAAAAGACATACGATAGTACTGCATCAGGCATGTTTAAAGCCTCTTTTAGCAATTATTCGAGCTCTGGGTCCTGCAGAGCCTGTTTAAAACAATGCCGTTGCTGTTGGCAAAAACAGGGGCTCATGGAGGGACTCGTGGCTTACCTAATTTTAGTCACATCACTTTACCCTACACATGATCCAAACGTCTTCAAATTATTGCAGAAGAACACCACTGCATGCATCCCTGTGTCGTGAAAGTAACTGTTGGCATTCTTACCCATTCAGCATGCATCGTACCCAAGGATTCCACCAGAAAGCCCATCAGAGGGTACACCAGAGATCTCAAAGCATATACAGAATTCAGGATAGAACTTCGTAAAACCATAGACATAAACACAAGACCGGACAAGACGCTCACATGACCTGCCTTTGGTGGCCGCCTAAAATCCGCATTCTAATAAGATGGGTGTTGAATGTTGTGTGGCACCTTGTTCCAACAAGCGAAATAGTATCTTTAAAGTGCAAGGATTAACATTTCACTTGTATGTTTTGTATCTACAGAATAATTATTTATTATTTATTCTATATTCCAGAAAAAAAATATTTGTCAAAATATTTGATTGAATTACTTGCTTCATGGTATTTTACCAGCAACTAGAACAATATGACTTAAATAAAGTACAAAACAAACCAAAATCCAATAAAACTCTGCCAGCCCATAAAGGTTGTTAACATGTATAAAGCTTACAGCTTGTTAACATGTATAAAGCTTAGCTGTCAAGTGTACCCAGTCGCTATGGTGAGATGGTGGTAACTTCGGCACGTTCCCCATACACGCGATATACAGAGTAGCACAGTCTTGTGCGTTAAACATACTGACCCTGTGAAATCGCACTCCCATACTGCCTTACACTGCCCCTACCATGCGTGTGCATATTGCTATTGCAACTTGATGACAGTGTTAGTGTTATTTTCTGAGGACATGCACAATCAATCACTAAACAGACACAGGATATACGAGGTAGCTGTCATTCACTCGTGAACTCAAAGTTAAAAGCAACTATATCTCTGCCCGTTCTCACCTTTATTCCTACATTCATTTAAAATGATAACTTTAAATAGTGCTCTAATGAATATATACTAGGATGTTCTTTAAGTCGAAATGTATATTATTTTTATTTTTCACTATTAATATTTGAAGGACTGAGAACCACAGTGATCTAACCCACAAAAACTGAAAAATGAGATAAGATCATATTTGGACAGAAGTGGATAGGATCGTCCGTTCATCTTCCTTCTGACCCTGAATCATATTGTGAGCATTATGCCTGGGTTTTTTTGATACTGCAGAAATGTTCTGCAAAAAAAACGTTTTTTTCAAAAAACAGTTTTCTGCTGGTTATACCAAGTTATGAAGCCAAATCGAGCAATTTATCTGTAATTGAACGAGGACTGTGTTGTCTGTGCAGATAGAAATATGAACCCTCCAATTAACAAAGTGCACATTCAGAGCTTCAGTGTCGACACGTAAATGTATGTTTTAGTTTTTTCTGATGATAATATGCATGAAAATTATTAATTTTCAAGTTTTTAAAAATAGTGGCTTGATTCACAATATAGTGAGAAATTTGAAAAAGGCTCTTAATGATACATTTAAGCACATTATGATTTAATACTGCTACTCACAAAATTGCTCAGTAGTCATGCTACGCTATGTGTTCTCATCACAGCCCACAGAAAGGGAAAATTGTGTCACATCGTGAAATAATTAAAAATACAGAAAGCAGTGTTAAAATTTTTCCATGTTCATGTATGATAGTCTCAATGAAAAAACTAGGCTACACAGAAAAACAGCTTTGTAATTATTTTTGTGTTAAACATTTGCATTTAAGACTTTTCCAAACAATGTGATCTATTCACTGAGTATGAATACTACATAAGGTATATTATGGTGATATTATGGTGAACGCCTGAACTATACAACGGTCTGAGCTTCAGCCTCAGAAAAAGCATTCACATCTACATTTATATTTATGGCACTTGCTTGATGCCCTTATCCAGATCGACTTACATTTATCATTTTCATTCAACTGAGCAGTTGAGGGTTAGGGACCTTGCTCAAGGGCCCAACACTGACAGCACGATGGTACTGGTGTTGAACCCCTGAAGTTTTGATCAAAACCCAAGGGCCCTAATCGCGGAGCCACCAGAATATTGGTGTTATGAACAAAACAGTTATAACTTGTATTTTATACCCAATTAGAAATAAATAACATAAATTCACCAAAAAACTAAAAATTAAATAAACCATAAGTGCAATGTATTTATTTAATCCTCTTCTTTTTTTTTTTTTTTAACGGCATCAAACCTCACAGGAGTCGTCCACATAAAAAGTTTAGAAAATGCCAGACTTAGGGTAAGGTGGCAAACAATAAGTCGTCTTTCAATTTAGAATTATCTTCAAAGTATTTAAAGAGAGCAGTGTGTCCTGACAGCTCTACCGTGTACTGTACAGAGTGAAGATGAGTTAATGAATAGCATTAAAGTTTCAGCATGTGAGGAGCAGGAGGATGAGGTGCATTCAGTGCTTGTGAGGATGCCCTGGGTTAATTTAATGCACTACTCGGCCACGAACGAACCTCATACACAGTGGGGTGTTAGTTTGCACCAAACGCAGTCTGGCACAATGCGCAGGGCTGCTGCTGTATTCAATGACAATCTTCCTCCTCATCTGCCTTCTCTGTTACACCTCTCAAGGGGCAGAGAGCAGGAGGGTGGGTATTCATAGGCACCTGCTTAACTTAAGAGCCTGAATGACAATAGAGTGTCTGAACCTCACTGGGCCAACAGAACGCAGCCGACCATGCTGTGCAGAAGATGGAGCCTCACACAGGAGTATAATAGAAGTCGGCCACTTAATCACTTGAAAGACACGACACACACAAACTCTGTGCAAATAGAGCATAGCGAGTGCTGGCATTCATACAGTTAATTTATCTTGTGAACTAATTTGGAAAAGAAACAATGTATACAGTGTAGGAACATTAAAGTGGTATTGGGTTGTGCTGTGTAATTTTAACCTTTAATTCAGCTAAAAGCCCCCGTGTTGCTGAGAAATAAAACAACAAAGGTAAAGAGAGCATGACCATGTCATGATACTTCGCTGATTCACAGAACGTTTTAAATGCCTGGGAGAAACGTCACAGTTGTAATAGGTGATGAGAGTAATTGTAGACAGCGCTGGCTCAAGTTACTACATGTCAGACTAGGAGAGCTGCACAACAACACACTGCCATTGTTTATAATAGTACCTGGATAGCCTCATGGAAAATGCTGTACAGCAGTGGTGCACATGCTGTACTGTTGGATCAGCCGTAATTAATGTGTGAAGTTATTGCATTTTGATGTGGAGGAATAGGAATACAGTTTAGTTTGAGATATGGCAGCTTTCAGTGTACTTCCTAACCTCGAGAAAGCAGTTAACCAAACCTAACCATTGCAGACGGTTTTAATGTAGTAGTATGACATAATGCATTTCGATTTAACCTACTGTCAGTTTTATTTGACCACTATTCACGTCTCCGCTACGGAAAATGATCTGTGGAAAAGGGCAGGCAAAAAGTAAAGATGTATGACAACTGCAACAAAAAAACAAGAAAGAGGGGGAAAAAGAGAAAGAGCTGAAGAAAACCACATGGGGATTTCCTGAAACTAACAGTTAATCTAGAGGCCCTGAGCTCCTCCACCTGATTGATCTTCAGAGACTTTAACTTTTCTACCAACAATACATAATACATGTACATGTATATATATTCATAAATACATCTTGAGTAGCACTTTGCATTCAAATAATCATTCTATACATATTCCTTAATGCCTAAACTTCTCAACAACATGATTATTCAGCTTAATGTGTTTACACCACCATTACACCTTCTCTAGCTGGAGCTATTATCTAAAGGACTGTAATGAAAGGGATCCATTTAAAAAAAGTTTTATTAAGGCAATTGGTAACTTTGAGGGGAAATTTGCTTGCCATACCTCTCTAGGATGTGAGTCTTTTCTTGAAACATGGACTTAATATAGTTTTACACCTACACACCAAAAGGGTTTTGCCCAAGACTAATAGAGACAGTTACAGGTAAACAGGATTTACAAGGTTATCGGCTTCGCATTTCCTCTTAAAGTTACAAAGCCTCCTTTTAACGAATTTCTCATTTACAAGCAAATTGAAGTTTTGATTTTCGTCATCAATAACAACATTTTCTGCTCCTGTAGAACATGTTTATGCTCAATAATGCAAGTTTTAGATACTGATTTCAATTGCAATTCATTCCAAACGCACCACCAAAGCTAGTTTGACTGCACGGAGCTGAATGAATCCATCCAGAAAACCTCTACGGGTGTTCTTGCGTGTCGCTCCATGGTCCATGTACTGTAAACTGGTATTTAGTAAGATGGTATGTAGGCATGAACAATTTTGCAAAGTACTTGTTTCTACGTACATTAACAAGATATTAACATATTATGAAAACATAATCTACAATATGGTATATACATAAGCAGGAAAACTAAAACACCCACAGTAAAGCCACAGGATAAAGGAAAGTTAATGTAAACAAACTATTACAAGGTTATTATAACTCAAAGTATAAACATAAGGCATTCAGGATTAAGTTGAACTTTGTTCCACTTAAGTCTGACTGGCATTTTGGCTGTCACAGTACTTACAGATACTGACTTCAGATAAAAATCGCATATGACCTGTTAACAATCACTCATTGCAACGGTACCAGGAATACAGCCATACAATGATGTAATTTGATGCAAAAACTTTCCAAGATATGTTAATTTAAAGATCACAGGCTACCCACATGTCGTCCTGTGATCTTGCAATTTAACATTTTGGGCATTTTTTTCAGGCTTGTAACTCCCCTAATAATTACTGTATAAGGATGAAACTTGGCATTATAACAGAACAGGCCCAGGAACAGTGCCCCACTCTGTCAGAATCTGCAGTCAAAATTACTCTATTTCTCCGGATTAGGTTGCTACTGTAGATTAGGTTGATACTGTAATTTTGGAAAAAGTACAATTTCTAACAAAGTATTTTTGGATTTGTGACATAGAAAATATATTCACCACCCCCAAAAAATATTTATATAGCCCAATTAAGCATATATCCATGTATAACAAACAGTTTTTAAGAAAAATAAATGCGATATGGTGTTTTAGTGAGTGTCCAAAAACTAAACAGAAGGTGAGAATTTGCTCATCTTGAGAGCAACTAAAGAAGATGTGGACAGTTTACCAAGGTCATTAAACTTGCATATCAGATCCAGCAACACACAAAATTTCAGCCTGCTTCAAATTTCAGTTTCCTTCGTACTTAGCCATCATCTTGAAATTTTCATAAATTTCACTTGTGACATTTTTTTTAATTGATTTGTTTTTGCCCTTTCCTTCTGAAGAGGAATAAACTATGTATAAATATTTTGTATGAGTAGTCTCAAACTGGTATCAGAGTAATAATAAACAAAAAAAATGTTTTAAATTAGATTTTATAACAATTAGAAAAGTGACATTTTTCGCACATAATTATCTGTCATAGACTCAATTATCCAACAGTACATGTGCAATATAAGTTATATAACTTATATTTATCATTTCAAATGATGTATTTATATCCCAATAAATAATTAATATGAGGATATATTATGACAGAGATTATATAAATCTTTTCATAAACTTAAATGCATATAACTACACACTCTCCCAAAAAGATTTTCAACAAATGATAGGATTTTAATGATAGGCCAAATTTTCAGTAAAACTAAAAACAAATTTTACAGATGTTGACTGAAGATTCTGCCAGAGTGGGTCCTGTTCTATTATTATGCAAAGTTTCATCCCTATACAGTAATTATTAGGGGAGTTACAAGCTTTCAAAATTGCCCAAAATGGTTAATTGCAAGTTGCAGGACGACAAATTCGTACTAGTCTGCGATCTTTAAACGAACATATCTCGGAAAGTTTTTGAACTAGGACCTTGAAATTTTGGATGTGTTCATGTTGAAACATGTTTTATGTTTGGTTAAAGTTTCAGTGAATTCTGAGACGGTCACCTGGGAACCTCTAGGTGAATCGCCATTGAATGACCCATGAACAGAGTGAGAAAAGCCCGAGAAATTATGATATGGAGATTACTACCAAACAACTTTAATTTTTATCAAATCTCAGAGGAATTATCTGCAGTAAGGACAAAACTTAAGCAAAAAACATGCTCCATTAAGTGGTTTACTGAAGGTAAACGAATGAAAGGAGCATGTTTTTTGTTTAAGTTTTGTCCCATGGCCAGAAATGCACCCCAATATGAATCATGTACACAAATACTCATTTATGCCTAGAGACAATTTAGCAGAGACAATCTATCGATTGGCATGTTTTCTGGACACACCTCGATACACATAAAAATCTTTCACTCTATCGATCGTCTATTTTATCAGTAATGTACAGCTAGAGGTCTTATTTGCTGAACATCTCAGTAATATCTGTTAGTATAACGGATACAGAGAATTAATTTATGAAAGAACGAGTTGAAAAATGTGGTGTAGCTTGTCATTGTCATATCCTATTACCCCATGTTTCTGGCTACATCTACATGAATACGATGTAGTTTCAGAACACATCACTTCTGCTAAATTTTCGCCTGGCGTTCTTACCACTCCAATGCAAGCCCCTAAAACAAAGACTTTTAGAAATGCTGCTGGTCCAGTTTTAGTTTGAACAGACTGGACAGGCAGAAACAAAGACTTTCAGAAGTGATGACACCCATATTTGCTTTCTGGTTCTTATCAGCCACAATATATCCTTACCTGATTCATCACCCTCATATCAAATGACCCTTTTCTGGAAGAAAACAAACAGCATTAGCTTCAAGACTTCCTCCAGCAATGGACAATACTCCCAGTACTGCTTTAATATCACTACACACCAATAAGCCATACACAAACACTATGACCACTCGCAGGTGAAGGGAATAACGTTGATTGTCTAGTTACAGTGGCAGAAAGTGAACAGTCACTTCACAAATTCATTGCATCGGAAGCAGAAAAAATGAGCAGGTGTAAAGATTTGAGTCACTTTTAAAAGGGCCACGTAGTGATGGTTGAATGACTGGGCCTGTTCATCTCCCAAACAGCAGGTCTTGTGGGGTGTTCCTGGTATGCAGTGGTAAATACAAGAATGGTCAACGAGAGACCTGGCAAGATTGTCATGGGTACCCAAGGCTCATTAATGTGCATGGAGAGCGAAGGCTAGTTCATAAACTAGTTCACAAAAGAGCTACTGTAGTACAAACAGCTAAAACCAGTTAATGCTGGTTATGATGGAAAAGTGTCAGAACACGGGCGGCACGGTGGCGTAGTGGTTAGCACATCTGCCTCACAGCAAGAAGGTCCTGGGTTCAATTCCCAGCTCGGACGTTTCTGTGTGAAGTTTGCATTCTCCCTGTGCTTGCATGGGTTTCCTCCCACAGTCCAAAAACATGCACAGTAGGTGTGAGTGTGAGTGCGAATGGTTGTGTGACTGATGGCCCTGCGATGGCCTGGTGAGCTGTCCAGAGTGTACCCCACCCTTGCCCAGAGTCGGCTGAGATGGGCACCAGCCTCCCCGCAACCCTAATTAGGACTAAGCGGTTCAGAAAATGAATGAATGAATGAGTGTCAGAACACACAAGGTAATGCAGCAGGTCACGTATGGGGCTGCCAACCTGCAGACCAATTAGTTGGTGTTAATGTTATGACTGATTTGATGTATCTGCTTTGACGAAAATCCATGTTTCTGCCACCACCTCCTGATACTCGTGTTACGTCCAGCACAAGTACCACCTTGTCGCTAACTTTCTTTTTACCATTGCTGTTTTTCATTCATAGTATTTTCTGTAACTGTAGACGTAGTCTAATTCACATGTAAGAAAACATCTAACATTATCATACTGAACACAAACATGGCCCTTGTGATTACTCACAGCTAGGCTACAGGCTATCTTTAGCAATATGTTTGCAATATGTCTGCCTAACCTTGTGAAAGATTCCGGTCCACGCAATCAGGGTAACAAGGGTAATGACTGGACAGGCTTTTAACAAGTCCTACAACTGCCACGGATGAATTTTGTATTGTTTTATTGTTGTATTAATTGCTGTTGGGATGGAAATTTCAAGAAATATATTTTTTAAATCCTTGAGAAATAAATTGTCCAGCTTTAGCTTATTTCAGAACAAGACGTTCACAAACTTTATTTTAGGGATTTTTAAAATATATTTATCAGCAGAAAACTTGTGGCTGTTGATGTTTGGTTAGGCCACAATGGACTCTAATTGAATCTAGAGACAATTCTTCTTCAATTCTTTAATTCAATTCACTGGTGCCCAGTGCTCCCTGGTTTGGTTTAGGATCCTCCATGGTCAAGGAACAATATTTAAGTTTAAATGTTTTCACGGAGGGTGGCATGGTGGCGTGGTGGATAGCACATCCACCTTAGGCAAGAAGGTACTGGGTTTGAGTCCTGAACTCTGCGAGGACATTTCTATGTGTTCGCCATGCAGTGGCTTGGTGAGCTGTTCAGGGTGTACCCTGCCTTCACCCACTATCGGCAGAGATGGGCTCCAGCCTCCCCGCGACCATGCTAGGATTAATCAGTTCGGCAAATGAGTGAGTGTGTGTGTGTTTGCATAGACCAGGATCCATAAAAACGGTTACCATGTTCAACTAGTCTTCATATAGTGCTAACTTACCCATATTAAACCCAATTCATTGGACAGATGCACTACATAGTGCACTAAAGGCCAGAAGAATCGAGAACACACACGTATTCTAAATTCCACATTACTACATCTAAGATTCCACCACAGAGAAAGTGTAACTGACAGGGTAGCCCATTATCACATTGAGGGGAGACGCTTAGCATGAAATATTTTCTTGATTGTTTCCCACCTTTTGGATATTACATGATCATTGTTTGGGCATTATAATTAATATTATTATTGTTGTTGTTGTAATTATAAGTATTAATAATAATTTTTTTCTTA